>JAVSCE010019888.1:0-12774 GCA_032199065.1 Smutsia gigantea
CTGAATGAAAGTCATGAAGCCATAAAACTCTTAGAAAAAAACATAGGCAAAAATCTCTTGGACATAAACATAAGCGACTTCTTCATGAACATATCTCCCCGGGCAAGGGAAACAAAAGCAAAAATGAACAAGTGGGACTATATCAAGCTGAAAAGCTTCTGTACAGCAAAGGACACCATCAGTAGAACAAAAAGACATCCTACAGTATGGGAGAATACATTCATAAATGACATATCCGATAAGGGGTTGACATCCAAAATATATAAAGAACTCACACACTTCAACAAACAAAAAGCAAATAATCCAATTAAGAAATGAACAGAGGACATGAATAGACACTTCTCCAAAGAAGAAATTCAGATGGCCAACAGGCACATGAAAAGATGCTCCACATCGCTAATCATCAGAGAAATGCAGATTAAAACCACAATGAGATATCACCTCACACCAGTGAGGATGGCCAACATCCAAAACACAAACAACAACAAATGTTGGCGAGGATGTGGAGAAAAAGGGAACCCTCCTACACTGCTGGTGGGACTGCAAATTAGTTCAACCATTGTGGAAAGCAGTATGGAGGTTCCTCAAAAAACTCAAAATAGAAATACCATTTGACCCAGGAATTCCACTCCTAGGATTTTACCCTAAGAATGCAGCAGCCCCGTTTGAAAAAGACATATGCACCCCTATGTTTATCACAGCACTATTTACAATAGCCTAGAAATGGAAGCAACCTAAGTGTCCATCAGTAGATGAATGAATAAAGAAGATGTGGTACATATACACAATGGAATATTATTCAGCCATAAGAAGAAAACAAATCCTACCATTTGCAACCACATGGATGGAGCTAGAGGGTATTATGCTCAGTGAAATAAGTCAGGCAGAGAAAGACAAGTATCAAATGATTTCACTCATCTGTGGAGTATAAGAACAAAGAAAAAACTGAAGGAACAAAACAGCAGCACACTCACAGAACCCAAGAATGGACTAACAGTTACCAAAGGGAAAGGGACTGGGGAGGATGGGTGGGAAGGGAGGGATAAAGGGTGAAAAGGGCTATTACAATTAGCACACATAATGTAGTGGGGGTGTGGGTGGGTGGGGGGATACGGAGAAGGCAGGATAGCACAGAGAAGACAAGTAGTGATTCTATAACATCCTACTATGCTGATGGACAGTGACTGCAATGGGGTATATGGTGGGGACTTGATAATAGCGGGAGTCTAGTAACCATAATGTTGCTCATGTAATTGTATATTAATAATAGCAAAAACAAACAAAGAAACAAGAAATTACACTGAGGTCAGGACCCACAGAAAGATAAGCACAGGGCATGATGAGAATGCAGTGATAGGATGCCTGCCAGCCTCCTGGGGTGCTGAGATACCCCAGGCTGCAAAGATACCCCAAGGCAGCCAGATCTGGGAGACCCCACCAGGAGGCCACGGCCCTCCTCCTTGGGGAACTTGAGACCACTCTATTTCCTTGATTCTAAGGCACTGTGGTTTGTAAGCTACACCATGTATTTGTTAGCTCTTGAGGAATTAAAAAATAAACTATATTTAAATTCCAGTCCTATCTAGTGGGAAGTGATTGAGGTACTAGGACCCCAAACGTGAGAAGGTACTTGTGCAGTGACCCCGAGAGTGACCTCCTCCTTACATTTGCTTTCAGGCCCCTCACTCTGGTCCTGCTTAAATGACATAACTTTCTCAACTGTCAATAGCATGCATTTATCAAGACATCAACACATCACTTTTCTTAGTACCACAGTCAACAGTTAAGTCTAAGCCTGCTTTGTATTCAACATATGAAGAGCCTTGGGAATCGTTTCTGGTCATCAGCAGCTATGCAAAGCATCCACAGAGGTGTCCTGTTTCCATAACCAGGACTCGTGACCTTAACCTCAATGACATCTTTAAATCTGACATTATAAATTCAAGGCCTGTGGAAGAAGATTCCTAGGATTGCTTGCACTTTCTAGATTCCCTTGGAATTTCTTCTTGCCTTCATAAGATTCCACATTATGGAAATTAGAGATTTTTTCCTGAAATTCAAACCAAAAGTTTTTGACAAACTGTCTACTACTCTAACTTTTCTGAATTATGAAATTCTGGGATTTGAACATTTCTGTTGTTTTCATTGCCTGGCATATGCAAGCCATCTTCTGACCTTTCATTTCAATGCCCCATCATTGTGTGATCTTTCTGAAGACTTGAAGAGTAAGAATTAAAGATCTAAATTTAAGTTAAAATTCAGTCATGAGAGGTGCCGTTTAAGTAAATACCTCAGTGAAATAACATCTGATAAGCAGATGTGTCAGGCCAAGTTCTCGTATGTGCACAGGCCAAGACACTCATGACAGAGCTTGTCCTCAGCCAGGCTGGCAAGTTTCTCCCGACAGGATTAAGACAAACAGCTCAAGGGTTGCCAGATTAAGGTTGAATTCTTGCTTCAGTATGGCCCAGGAAGCAAGAATGGTTTTACCTGAATAAGTGGTTTTACATAATAAGTGGTTGAAAAGAAATAAAAGAACACCTCAGGACAGGCAAAAATTATATGAAATTCAAATTTCAGCATCTATAAAGAAAGTTTTACTGGAACACACACACACAAGGTACAGAATTTAGAAACAGTAATTGTGAATTTACTGTTTAAAAACAGTAAGCCTATTTTAGAAACAGTAAAATGTGGAAAGTGCCTTTATATAGATCTGATAAGGGAATAAGAAGTCTCCACTGTCTCCCTAGATGTTTCAACAGAAAGGATGTAGAGAGATGGGGCAGTAGCTGGTGAAAGACAAGACTCAGAGTAGATTTTATTTGCTGATGCTTAATTTTTCAGGATGGGAGATGCCTAGGGGTGTTATATGAGAGTCAGGAGAGACAGAAAGAGAATGAGGAAGACAGAGAGAAACATAAACAGAAATACAGATAAATAGAAACAGATTGGCTACAAATACAAATAGAAGTGTACAACTGGATAATGAATAGAGCATGATCCTGGAAATCTAGCTTGCCTTTCAAGCCTTCAAAGACAAACTTTTAGAAACTACTGATACCACATTTCTTATATCTTACAAAATTGTTCAGGACAAATAAATGGGATATCAATGAATCTGCAGATCACAGGGGTAGGGGGAACCTTACAGGGGTCACAGCAGGGGAAGAAACAACAGAAAGATGAGTGGGTTCCAGCCTAAAATCTTTTGGTTTGTCTCCTACTACTGCTGAGTAGGTCAGTATATTTGCTCCAGCAATGAGCCTCAAATTGCACTGGGTAAAAAAGAGCGACTAAGCCACTGCAAAAAACATATCTCAAGCTTCTTAATGCCAGGGCGGGGATTGGCCAAGTTAGGGACCCAAAGCAGATTCACTCAACCCTGGCTATGTGTAAGCTTAACCAGGGGACCTGTTAAAAAATTCTGAAGTCTAGGTTCACCGGATAATTAAATCGGCATCTCAGGTATAAGGCCTGGGCACAGGTTATTATTACAGAAGCTCCTCCTCCCGTCCCCCACTGCTGGCATGCAGCCAGCATTGAGAACCACTGACCCAAAGGCTAAGGAGAGGCCTCAGCAAACCTGAACGCCCATAGCAGTCACATACTTTGTGTTCAGACACAAAATACGTATCAACATTTCTAAGCTACAGACTCCAGCCTATGAAACCATTTAATTTCATGGTGCTTCCCTCCGCACCTGCCTGGCCAGGCTGCCCCAACAGTGGCCATGCAGTGTTGTGGTGGACATCTATTGCTGCTGCAAACAAACATCTTCATGTTCTTCGGGGGGCAGTTCTACTGAGACTATCCAACCAGGTGCCCACGTCCTGGCTAAGGGAGGGGCAGATGACCCAAACTATGCCAATTCAGCCCTCTCTCCCTTCACTCTGACTTTTGGGTAGAGTAACACAGGAGTAGAAAATGGTTGGAGCGGAGTTATGCTGGTATTGGCCCTTGAATAATAAGAATCCTGGAGCTGCTCTGCCAGCTAAGACCTGGATGTTTCTTCACCTGTGAGCTGCCCCAGGATCTGAAAAGTCCTACTTTGCTTTAATTGGCTGGAATTGGTTTCTATGGCTTGTAATAAAAAAACTCTAATTGATGACTGTATTGATCTGAGTGGGTCAGGCTGTGCTCTGGCAATGCTAAAGGCCACCACAGTGCCCTGGGGCTCTGCTCTGTGCCCTCCCCTCCCCGGCCTGGGCTGGTGGCACAGCCACCCCTGGGATGTGGCCTGTCACCAGGGCAGACATAGCCCCTTCCCCTGGGGTTGCTTCCAGTCTTGCTGAGCACCCACACATCACGGGTGCCTGGAGCTCTGTGCTCCTGGGCACAGGGAACGCTACAGGAGAATAGGGTGGTGGCAGGGACATCAGACACACACGGCATGTATCTGCCTCCCACCTGCATCCTCTGTTGTCCCACTGGACTTCACTTCCAAAGAAGAGCTTCAAAGAAAAAATTATTAAGAATTTTGAGATAGTGACAGTACAGCATTAAACCAAGCACAGGACCCTTCTAAGCACAGTCTCTGCGACTGCACAACAGCACGCCCGTGACGCTGGCCCTGGGGACAGCCGTACCCCACCCTCCTAACTCTGTCTTTGTAGTCTCCTCGCTAGCAACTCTGAGTAACTAAGTGGTATGAAGTGGGCTTGAGCAATAGGACCTGCCATTATTTGTTCATTCCACAGATACTTATTGAGCACCTACTATGTACCAGGCACTGCTTTAGATGCTGGATATAAAGCAATAAATAGAATGAACAAAAAGCCTTGGCCTCATAAAGCTGACTTTCTAGAGAGAGACAATTACCAAAACATGTGAACAACATAAGGAGTGTGTTAGATGGAGCTAAGTGCTAAGGAAGAAAAAATAACCCAGGCAAGGGATAGGAAGGATTGGACTGGGGGATCAGCTTTAGGTGTAAATGTTTAACGATTTGTAGCCACTCACTGCAATAGTTAAAAGTAGAGAAAAATATCACAGAAGAAGATGAGAAAGCTGCTGGGGAAAATGGTAGGTGCTGGCAGTTGGAGAATGGAAAGCTTTTCTTAAGCGGGACTCGAGTTGTGGCATGCTAGACCCTTCCCCTGCCCCACTTCCACAGTGTGCTGGCACAGGGAGCTTCCTGTCTGCCAGCCAAGCTGGCCTATTCTGTGTGAATGTGAAGTGAGGTTCATTCACAAAGAGTTTCCCTGAATGTAAGGGCTGAACAGATTATGAGTTCTTGTACCCCAGGGAAGTTCAGCAACCCACACTTAATTCAGCTCAGCTTCTCAGTCAGAACTTTTACATTCACGTCACGGTTAAATAAGCCAGTTGATCAGACACCATAATTTAAGCCAAAAGTGGTTGGGTTTTCCCCGCATCCTGTAAATCAGATGTCCAATTTGCCTAAGTGAGAGAGGGGGAGGGGTCTACTGCCAGGGTTTTATTCTGCCAGCTGAACACAGACCAGCACCAGGCCTTCGTGAACACCATACTTGCCACTCTATCTTCTGAAACATCTCTAGAAAGTAAATTCAATTTATTCTCCAAGAGAATTGCTTACTAATTTCTGATCATTTTTCCAAATGAGATTATAATGCATTTCTTGACACAATACAATACTTGACAATACAGGAAAATGGAAAGTTTAGAAAAAAATGAAGATTTCCTCCTTACCCCTTACTTGGTTGATGTTTTCCTTCCTCTTGTAGTAAATCAATAGACAAGGATTATCAGGAGGTTCTCTGGGACCTTGTGAAGTCATTTCATATCCCAAGTTCAAATTCCACTTCTATTCATTTTTAAGGTGTCTGGTAGTTTGGGGAGAAGATACCATATTATCACTTCTGTAACTAAAATGCAATAACCTTGTTGAAAACAAATCAGCATTGAATATGCTAACCATCCAGACACAGGACCATGTATTGTTGTCACCTTGTCCCCTCTTTAATTTAGGCAGAGCTTAATTTGGAAGTTAATGCTTAGCCACATCTTCCTGCCTGGTTTCCCAAGCCTGTCCCCGTGAGCTATCAAGAGGGGTGGCGTTGAGGCCACGCTGGTGAGGAGGCAGTGGCTGGAGGTTGGGGAGCTCCTGCCCACCGCGCCGGGTGGTTCTGTGCTTCCCTGCAGGCTGAGGAGGGCTGTAGCCATGCTCTTAACTCATTCACCACTTCCACCCGGGGTGCTAGCTCTGGGGAATGGCCTCAGGGTATTTGTGGCAGATTCTAACCACTTCCCCGCAGCATAAACACAGGCTTTGTCTCCCACCCTATTGTTGTGTTCAAGCCTGTGCTTCTGCGTTTAGAGAACCTTAAAGAACTTCATGAAATAAAAGAGACAAGAAAAGAGGTAATCAGACAGGACACACTGCTTCTACTATTCTGACCAGTCCATCCAATTCCAAGAACTCCTGCATCTTGAATAGATGAGGAGAGGTTACCGCACAGCTGGGCCCCATTGACCAGCTACCTTATCCTAACAGGCTGGATAAAAAGAGTCTTTAGGATGGCTCAGAACACAGGGATGGCCACTTTGAAGAACAATTCTGCTTGCAAATATTATAGTCAAAAAAATTAAAAGTCAATATATGTTCGTTGATTGTACCAAATGTTCCACCCTGGTGCCGGATGTTGGCAGTGGGAGAGGCTGTGCCTGCTGGGCAAGGGGCAGATGGGAACTCTCTGTTCTTTCCACTCAGAGTTGCTGTGAACCTAAAACAGTTTAAAGAAATTAAAGTCCATTAAAGACTAAAAAAAAAGCTATGAGGAGACCTTCTTATTCAAAGTATTTTTCAAAGCCCAACAATTATTCACATATACTGTGGGGGTGAAATGAAGTGAAATTCATTAATAAAAATACTCTCTCTCCTTAGGCAGCAGCTACCTGCATGTAATTTAAAATACAAGTATTAAATTTAAAAACTGAAACTCTTAGTACTTACGATTTGCTATATGCTGAACTAAGCACTTTAGTTATATCACGGACTTCTTAAAAACAGCTCCATCAGGAAGGTGCTATTACTATCTCAATCCACAGGCAGAAGCAGGTTAAGAAAATTGTGTCCAGTCACACAGCCAGTAAATGACCCTCTGGAAAATTAGCACAAACTGAAGAGGAAAAAAAAGGAGAGGCAAAGTCATCAAATATTTTTTGCCTAAAAAGAAACAAAATAAACACCTGAAATATTTTTTAATATATACATTAAAAACACACACACTTACCCTTACCTCTAAAGGATAAGCAAGCTGCAGTGGACAAGCTTGAGGAGAGGACAGATAAAAAAGCAGAGAGGCATAGAAAGTGGGTATCATTTTCTAAGCAAGATATAGCCTGAGGGGGAGGAGGTGTAAAAGAATTCTGCAGCAGGTGTGGAGGGAGAGTAACTGAGTTCAGAGAAAGTTAAAGGAGATCTTATGAGAGAAAGAAATATGTTAATGGGTGGACCATCCCATTTATAGGATTTGCATATTGGAATTAATTGGTTTCAACAGAATAATAGCCTGTAGTGGCATCAAATGAGCAAACATACTTCAAATTACTGAAATTGAATTAAGTGATTCAATAAAACACCTCTGGTTTTTACTTTCTGTTCAGGCCAACTCCTGCCGCCTGCCCTCTCTCCTTCCCTCAAAGCTTAAGTCACTGTCCCTGCTGTCCCCTCAGCTAGTCTCAGACCCACGGACCTGGGGTGAGCATCTCATTGCTCAGTGCTTGAAGACATGTGTTTGGGGTACACTATGGCCCCAAATGCAAGCTAGTGGTTTCAAGGAGGGCTTAAAGGACAAAAGAGCCCCCTGGCCCGACACTGGCGCAAACGCGAGCTGCACTTGTCTTACTGGCAGACTGTGTATCAGGCTCTACTTCAAGGACTTTCAGAAGGAGCCTCAGCTTCCCTGGATTTTTGGCCCCATGTGCTGTCGCAGAATGTAGCCCCCTTATACAGATGGACCTAGGCGCAGCTGTCCTCCCCACCCAGCTGCACCCAAACAGTAGAGCCTTCCAGGACTGAGATGAGCCATTAGGAGAAGCCACATCCAGTAATGACAATGACTCCTCCTGCTCTCTGTTCTCTTCACTAATACTTTCATGAGGACATATCTGCATTTCAGCATTCTTTATCCAAATTACGCTGATGCCTCAATCATCCTGACTAGCAAATGCCACCTAGTATTTAGAAATTAGGGTGTGGGCAGGCCTGTCTTGCTGTCTGTGCATGACCTCGCAAGTCACTGCCCTGCGTCTCAGATTCTGCTCCAGAGAGAGTGGGTCAGGTGACCTAAGGCCCCTCCAACTACAAACTTCTATCTTCGGGTTCCCCTACTGCCTCACAGCAGGTGAAAGCTGGATTTCAAAAGAACTCTAAATCTCAAACTCTGATCAATGTACAACCTTGGATATTCTACCTGCGACTGACCAGTTCACACTCACGTGTAAGAGCACACACTTGCACACGTACACACAGGCTCTACCCCGTATACCATATGCAGGCTAAGGAAGCTGTATTACACAAACACAGAAAAACAGTCTCCATTCTGCTTTGGATTCCATGAGGACGTCTGGGGACAAACCAATGAGAGGAAGGTCAGCAAAACTGTCCTTTACCTGTGATAGAGCTGAACTTCCCAATCTAGGTACACTCCTGCTGATATGACTATGAATGAGCAAAAGAATAGTGGTGAGTTAAAATTTAATGGTTGAGCAGTCACAGAGAAACCCAGAGTAAATTCAGAATGTTTAAACATTCAAATGGCCAACAATTCTGAGAATGTCACATCTAACGATCACTGTGTGAATTCATCATTCCCGGTAGCACTTCCAGCTCCAAATCCTACCTTGGGTCCCTACTTAGATTTTTATTTCAGCTACCTTTCATTTCTCCAGTCTGTCCTCATGTTTCTGAATTACTTATCCCTGGGACTTTCAATTAAAGAAGTCCAGGCATGAAAAAAATTTATAAATCAAGAATAACAATGTCTAATGTCTCATTTAAGGATTTTCAGGTGGTGAAGCCACTGAAGCATCTATAATGTGCTTGTATTTGGTTTCTAAGTGAGTTCAGGGCCTTAGGTTGAATGATATGAGGTTTATCACTGTTGATAATCACCACTTATGAAAGGGAAGGATAACAAGCAGAGGCTACATCTATTTGTTCACATCAGGTCCTTCAAAAGCAAAATACAGTTCCTCAAAAAGTAGGACAAGATGTATTCCTTAGTGTCTATGTCAGTATTTACATATTTTTGTTGGGTGGGGGGGTTAGTACAGCAAGGGTCAGACCTCCATGTTCTGAAGTTTCTCCTTTTTCTCTCTCTCTTCCCCCCCTCCCTCTCTTTCCCTCTCTCTCCCTCTCCCTCCCTCTCTCTCTGTCTCTCTCCCTCCCTCTCCCTCTCCCTCTCTCTTTCTCCCTCTCCCTCCTTCTTTCTCCCTGTCCCTCTCTCTCCCTCTCTGTCTCTCTCCATCCCTCTCCCTCTCCCTCCCTCTCCCTCTCTCTCTCCCCCCTCTCCCTCTCCCTCCCTCTCTCTCTGTCTCTCTCCCTCCCTCTTCCTCTTTCTCTCTCCCTATCCCTCTCTCTCCCTCTCTGTCTCTCTCCCTCTTTCCCTCTCCCTCCCTCTCCCTCTTTCCCTCTCCCTCCCTCTCCCTCCCTCTCCCTCTCCCTCCCTCTCTCTCTGTCTCTCTCCCTCCCTCTCCCTCTCCCTCCCTCTCTCTCTGTCTCTCTCCCTCCCTCTCCCTCCCTCTCTCTTCCTCTCCCTCCCTCTCTCTTCCTCCCTTTCCCTTTATCTTCCTCTCTCCCTCTCTCCATAACATTCAATAACATTCTATTAAACTCAATTGTATAACATGCCATTCCATAACATTCTATCCCATTCTATTCCATAACATTCCAATCCATTTGCTAGTATTCCATTCTATTCCCAAATCTCCATTTCATTCCATAACATTATATTCAATTCCATAACATGCCATTCCATTTCAAAACATTCTATTACTTTATATTGCTAACATTCCATTCCTTTCAATAACATTCCTTTCCAATCCATATTATATTACATTCCATTGCATAATATACCATTGCATACCATAATTTTCCATTCAATTCTACAACATTCCATTCCATTCCATAACACTCTATTCAATTCCATAACATTCTATCCCATTCTATTCCATAACTTTCCATTCCATTCATTAAAATTCGGGTCTATTCCCCAGCATTCCACTTCATATCATAACATTCCATTTGTTTACATACCATTCCATTCCATTCCAAACATTCTATTACACTCTCTTACATAATATTCCATTCCATTCCATAACCTTTCATTGCATTACTCACTATTCCATTCCATTCCAAGGCATTCCATTCAATTCAAAATTCCATTCCATTCCATAACATTCGATTACATTCAATAATATTCTATCCCATTTATTGAATAATATTCCATTCCATTCACTGAAATTCAGTTCTGTTGCATAACATTCCATTCCATTCCATAACATTCTGTTTCATTCCACAACATTCCATTCCATTCCACAATATACTATTACATTCTACTGCGTAACATTCCATTACATTCCATAACATTCTATCCAATTTATTCCATAATATTTCATTCCAATCATGAACATTCCATTGTATTCCCATACATTCCATTAACTTCAATAACATTCCACTCCATTCCATAATGGTCTATCACATTCTATTTCACTACTTTACATTCTGTACCACAAAATTCTATCACATTCTATTCCATAACATACCGTTACATTCTTTAACTATCCAATCACCCACATTTCATTCAATTCGAAAATATTTCATTCCGTTAAATAACATTCCATTCCATTCTATAACATTCTTTTACATTCTATTGCATAACGTTCTATTCCATTTCACATTCCACTCCTTTCTACAACCTTCCATTTCATTCCGTATCATTCTAGGCCATTATATTACATAAAATTCCATTCCATACATTAACATTCCATTCCATTCCATAACATTCTATTGCATAACATCAAATTCCATTCCATTCCACTCCATTTCATAACATTCTATTATATTCTATGGCATAAAATTCCATTCCATTCTACAACATTCCATTCCATTATATAACATTCTTACCCATTCTATTACATAATATTCCATACCATTTGTTAACATTCCTTTCTTTCTCCCAACATTCCATTCCGTTCCATAACATTCCATTCTATTCCCCAACATTCTGTTCCATTCCACAGCATTACATTCCTTTCATCAACATTAGATTCCATTCAATTCCGTAACTTTCTGTCCCATTCTGTTCCATAAGATTCCATTCCGTTCCTTAATATTCCATTCTAATTCCCAACGTTCCACTCTATTCCATAACATTCCATTCTCTTAAATACTATTCAATTCCTTTCCAAACATTCTACTACACTCCATTCCATAAAATTCCATTCAATAACTTTCATCTGCATTAAATAACATTCCATTCCATTCCAAAATATTCTACTATATTCCACTACAGAACATTCAATTCCATTCCATAACACTCCGTTCCTTTCCATAACATTCTATTACGTTCTATTGAATAATATTCCATTCCAATCTATAACATTCCATTCCATTCAATTCCATAGTGCTCTATTAGATTCTATTGCATAAAATTCCATGCCATTCCATAACATTCTATCCCATTCTACTAGATAGCATTCCATTCCTTTCGTTAACATTCCATTCTATTCCCCAATATTCCATTTCATTTCATAAATGTACATTTCATTCCTTTCCAAAACATTCCATTACTTTCTATTGCATAACATTCTATTCTATTCCATAACATTCGATTCTATTTAATAACATTCCATTCCAATCTACTACATTCTATCCCATTCAATTCCACAACATTCCTTTCCATTCCATATCATTAGATTCCATTCCATAATATTCTATCCCCTCTATGCCATAACATTCCATTCTATTCATTAAAATTCGGTACTATTCTCCAACATTCCACTTTATACCATAACATTTCATTCCATTCCAAACATTCTTTTACATTCTATTGCAAAATATTAGATTACATTCCATTCCACAACAATCCATTTCAATCCACAACATTCCATTCCATTCCATAACATTCCGTTTCATTCCATAACATTCTAGTTTATTCTATTGTGTAAAATTCCTCTACATCCCATAAGATTCTATTCCATCTTATTCCATAACATTCCCCTCCATTCCATAACATTCCATTTCAATTAAATAATATTGCATTCCATTCCAAAACATGCTATGTGCCAGTGCATAAAATTCTATTCTATTCCACAACATTCCATTCCACTCCATAACATTCTATGACATTCTATTGCATAACATTCCATTCCATTCCATAACATTCTATTACCTTCCAAAACATGCCATTCCATTCCATAATATCCTAATACATTCTGTTGCATAACATTCCATTACATTCCATAACATTCTACCCCATTTGTTTCTTAATATTCCATTTCATTCATTAACATTCCATTCTATTCCCTAATATTCTATTCCATTCCACAGCATTACGTTCCATTCCACAACATTCCATAACATTCCATTCAATTACACAACATTCCATTCCAGTCCATAACATTCCATTCCATTCCATAACACCCTATTACATTCTATTGAATAACATATTTACATTCCATTCTATTCCCTATCATTCCATCCCACTACATAACATCCCATTCCATGCCATAACTTTATATTCCATTCCAAAACTTCCTATTGCATTCTACTGCGTAACATTCAGT
>JAVSCE010019889.1:0-14229 GCA_032199065.1 Smutsia gigantea
CATTTAAAAAGTAGCTCTGCTTTCTAAAATTCTTAAGTAGACACAAATGCAGAAAACTTTGCTTATTGTAATACTGCTAGGCATTATAAAATATAGCTGTGAAGTTCTAAATAATTCTACTTCAGAGAAATGACTTTCTATAGATTTACTCCCTCTTTGACAGTCATGGCATATGATCATATGATGCAGAAAACTGTAGTGTAGATCAGAAGGAGAGAAGGGTGGGAAACCATTCTCAGCAGTGGTTTTCTAAGGAGCATTTTCTCTTGGCACAACAACTGGGAAGAAGGTGCTACATCATTTAGTAGGTGGCAGCCAGAGATGCTAAATGTGCTGCAGTGGGTAGAGAGTAGGAGGCAGTCCTGAACAGCAAGCATACTGTTTCATCCAAAATGCCAGTAGTGTCCTCTGGAGAAACACTTCAAAGGATACTGTTCTGAGTAATCACCATTGTTCAAATTATTTCAGATGTCTTTGCCAAGTACTTCCAAAAATCATAGTTAAAATATAGTTTTGCAAATATCCAGCTGATTGTATGGATGTCTGCCTATTTGAAAGCTCTAATCTCTCCCTGCTCACTTTGACACTGAACCATCATGGTGGTGGGTAGTGGTAAAGTCTTCATCTCTCTCAAGCTCTAAGACTATATACTATTCTTTATTCTTTGTGCATAACCATTTGTTGGTTACCTAGATCAGAGGGTAAAGCTATGAAATCACATTTCTAAGTCTTTTCCTAATCCAGTCAACAGTGGATTGAAAGGCAGAGGTGAGTAAATAGATAGAACCAATTATACCCATGTATGATTTAAGGAGACACACTTCATTGATTTGGGAAAAATATAAAATATCAAGATCTGGCTTTTACTAGAAGAACAAAGGATGCCAAAAATTTTACTAATTCAGCTTCAGGATTGAACTGAATTTCAGTTAAATTAAAGTGAAAATATTTTAAACAGCATTTTAGCTTAGGAATTCAGGCAAAACTAGGTTTTGATTTGTGTACTTAAAAACTAACTTGCTGATTGCTGTGGTCTCTGGACATCATTAATTTATCTAAAGTCTGTCTGGAGTTTAATCCTTTATTTTTCTGGTATTTACTAGTAGAGTGGTTGCTGAGGATGTTCTATGAATTGGGCTTAATGGTTCCCTAGAGGGCTTGTATAGCGTTAATTAATTACTGTGGTTTAAGAATGGGAATTACACATTGGAGCACTGATTGTTTTCTGAAATCCTGCTATATATTATCCAGCTTTAGCTTGGAAATTGTGAAGACTTTTGCTAATATGAATCTGAATGTCATGATTTCTTATTGCAGAGAGACAACTTTACGTGGCTCCATGAACTCTGTGTCTGACCTGATTCAGTATGTAGGGTGGCTGTCCACCATAGCAATGCGCTTGGAAAGCAACAGTACTTTCTTGCTGCACTTTATTTTGGATTTCTATGAGAAGGTAGGTACACATCCTTTTTCCCTATTTAGATTTTGTGATGGCTATCCACTATACTGCTCTATTTAAAAATTTTTCTGTACAACCTTTAAGTTGGACTATGACTTTATTAGCATAGTTAAAATAAGCTATGTATTTTGAATTTCTTACCTGAATTACTGACTTTCATAAAACAAAGTGGAAAAACAAATGCTTTTTTTGAAAAGTCCAGGTACCACTTCAACAGACATTCCACTGAGTTAATGCTGGCCCTAGATGGAAGTCTGTCTCTAGCATCACTTTTTGCTTATCCATTGTACATCCCCGACCCTTGGCAAAAAATGCAGAGAGCTTCTAGTTTCTTCAGTTCTTCCCACCTTTCAACTGCTTTATTTCTCCCAGTACCTATGATTCTGGTTCTCTTCTATTGTTTTTGTAGTATTCAACATGGACAGAACTGTTATCCAGGAAGTGCACATTGACCTCAGTTTTCCTGGCTTCTTCCCTTCACTAATACCTAGTTGTCTTGTGTTATGTTTGTTTAGAAGCATGCTGCTTTCTTTTCCAGCTTGACAGCTAACTAATATGATAAATCAGTACTTAATGGGACTTAAGAAGAAAGAAATGTTCTCTCCCCCTTTCTCCTAAACTCTGAAATCTCTCTCCAGAAAAAAAATAAAGGATTTTAATAATGATCTTCTAGAAATAATCCTTTATGGCAAGGTTGATGTTTTGTAAGATACATTTTTAAGCATTTGTAGCTACCTATTATGTTTATGAATCAGGCCCAAGCCTGATATTGTATGATTGCTTATCCTTTACTGATGTTTCTTTGGGTGAACTTGGTTGAAAGGTTCTGGGGAATAAACTATATACTGATGTTATCATTCTTTCCAAAAGGTGTGTGATATATGTATAAATTATAACCTTCCGTTGGTGGTTTTGTTTCCTTCTGGGATCTTCTATCCGGCACTCCTCAGCCTGGATTCCAGTATCCTGAACCAGCTCTGTTATATTATGCACAGGTACAAAGGGCCTTTTTGCCATCTTATGAATTAGTACATCATAATTCTATCTTCATTTTTCAACTATACAATAAATTATAATTTATAAATACACTACAATAAATTTATTATATATAATACAATAAAATATTAAGTGCAATGAAATTATTATCCATTTTCTGCCAGGACCTATGGAAGTAGGGAACATGGCTTTCTCTTGAGAATGACCTTCCAATAAGGGGCTGTTTTAACTGTGTTGTTTTTAAAATGTCACTGTTGGGGATATGGATTTTAAAAATTCATAGTTAAGGAACTTTTGTGCAGTGGTACTGCTGCATTCAGCATTGTTAATTCTCATTGCCATGTCTTACAGAAAAATTAGACATTTGCTGACAACTGGTTTAGGTCTATGTAGTTTCTCTAGTAAAAACATTTTCTGGGAGATAAAGGGAGCTATTGCTGATTATATGAAACTGTAAGTATTCTGATCCCCTCTAATTCTTTCACTTATGGACTGAAATTACTCCTTTTAGTCCATAAGTATAGACCCTTTTGGCATAATTTGTAGGAATATGCCAAGGTTAAAATGTTTAAAAACTAATTAGATAATACTTCTCAGGCAAGAAAAAAATTACAGTTGTTTTCCTTTTATCCTTTTTACTGTACCTGTTTTTCTACATTAAGAAAATACATTATCAGTGACTGCTTTTGAGACTTGATTTTTTGATAGTGAAACATTAAAAGCATTCCCTTCATTGTTTTCTTTTTTATTGAAGTATAATTTACATACAGCCAAGTGCATATCTTAAATGTACAGCTCAATATTTGAGCCTCTGTTAATTTAAAAATATGTGTTTTCAGATCCTCTTCCTGTATTGAAGTATAATAGACATACAATATTGTATTAGTTTTAGGTGTACAACATAGTGATTTGACAGTTTATGCATTATAAAATTCTCATGTAATTAAGTATAGCCTCTATTAATTTTTATTCTTTGAGGAGAATGTACCACAAAAGGATAAAAACCTTAACTAGACAGCTGAATATTTGTGTATGTACACATCTGCATATACTTACATTTAAACTGTACACTTCTGTTTGCTTATATTTCAAAGGCATTTAATGTTAAAAATCAAATTCATTCTATTTGATCTCCTTTTTAGGTACCGTAAAAATTTGACTGCTGCAAAGAAAAATGAGTTGATACACAAGGTATGGATAATAAACCTCTGTATTAAATCACCCTTGCTTAAAAACTGAGTGTACATATATATGATCTGTTGGGAATAAAAAGGAAAGGAGGATAGATGATCATGACAATTTTTTTTCTTTTCCAATAGACAAAATCAGAGTTCAGTTTCAGCAGCAAGATCTATCAAGAATTTAATCACTATCTGACAACCATGGTTGGTTGCCTGTGGACATCCAAACCCTTTCAAAAAGGATTTTATATTGACCCCAAAGTCTTAGGAAAAGCTGGAGTAACTGAATATAAAAACAGTTTAAATTTAGTCCACCACCCTGCTCTGTTGAGTTATGCTGTTTCCTTTCTGCTACAGGTAAGGGCATTTAAAGAATTTTTAGATTTTATATAAGAATAGTGTGATGGCAGAAATAGGAAATGCCATGAATTTAGAGTGTCTGAATTGCAAGACATGTTCAAGCATTCTTTTTTGAGTACCAGCTAAATTTTGGGCATTGTGCTAGGATCTGGAGATTCAAAGGGAACTTAAGGCTCTATCCTCTGAGAGCTTGGGCTGTGGCAGAGACAGACTTGTAAACGTTACTACAAAACAGTGTGGCCAGGTGAGAAAAGGTAATTGTGAGAAAGATGGGGCAGTGTTTATTAGTTCAGTTCTACTTGGGTAGAGAAAGGTAAGAAAAGGCTTCAGAGAAGTGGAAGCTCTCCTAAAATCCTTTTAAACAAAATGGAAAATGTAGGCTACATAATATTAAAATTAGAATTGGAGTCTTAACCAGAGACCACTGATTTAAGGGATTGATATCAATATGCCAGCAGGGAGCAGTCTTCTCAGGACTTTATCATCAGCCCTGTCATTTTCAGCATTTTCAATGAGTTAAGGAAGAACTCAGATGGTGTTCAAATCAAATGTGTGGATGACACAACCGGATGGGATTACAAATACACTGATAGGATCCAGGTTCATAATTGCCTTAACAGCTTGGAACATGAACAAATCTAACAAAGTGGGAAAAAAAAAGTTCAGAATAGGAGAGATACTCATTAAATAAATGTTCAATATATGCATGGAATAAACCAGGCAGTGTGATGGACAAGACACATCTGGGTGTTATCCTCATAGAACATACAGTCTAGTTGGGGAAGCAGTCATTAAATCGACATCTTACAATAAAGAATGAAGAGTAATACAGGGAAAGTGCAGAGGACAATGAAAAAATATATAGGGTGCTAACCTAGTTTAGGCTTTATAGAAGTGATACTAATCAGAGTTTTGAAGGATGAGCATCACCCTGTCAAGGCAGGAGCATATTTGAGGAAAAGTGCAAAGACAGAGCAGGAGACAGCAAATTTTACTGTTACAGGGCCAGATTGTAAATATTTTAGGTTTTGCAGGTCATGTGGTCTCTGTCAAGGCTTTGCCATTGTATGTGAAAACAGCAACAGACAATGGTTAAACAAACAGGCAGAGCTGTGTTCCAGTGAAAGCTTATTTACAAAAATAGCTGTTGGGCTGGGTGTGGGCTGTGATTTGCTGACTCCTCTGTTAGAGCTTGCCATATTTGAGAAACTTAAGTAGAATTGTAGGGTTTGAACACAGATTCTATCCTGACTGAGCAGCAGAAGTGACTAGAATGTTTTTCCAAAATAGATAAAGTAAAAATCCTTGATTGCTCCCATGGAGATTCTTATTTAATAACTCTAGGGTGACATCCAGGGTCTGCTCTTTTAATGTAATTATTCTGATATACAAGGGTTGAGAGCCACTGAGCTAGACTATAGAATGGTAGGAGATGAAGTTTTGAAATGTAGCCAAGGACCAGTTGGGGAAAAAGTAATTTGTAGTCCTTCAAAAACATTTCAGTTGATTGATTTCAATATTTGAATAAAAATTACATTTTTAAGTACATAAAGGAATTTCAGAGGTCATATAGTTTAGTAATTTTCTGATATTCCTTTCTCTTTTTCTCTTTACTTGCCTTCATAATAACTTGCCTGATTTATCATACAATATATAAAACTTGTTTTTAATTAATAGTATTAATATTACTATTAATAATGAGACTACTAGGTGAAATTTGAAATAGTTTTTTGGCCCCTGGACTAAATCCTACTAAAAATGTACAGTGCACATAACAGTATTTCATATACAGTTAGGTACATTTGTTTCACTTTGCTTTTTTTTTTAATATAATTTATTTTATTATCATTAATCTACAATTACATGTGCAGTATTATGGTTATTAAACTACCCCTTCATCAGGTCCCCCCCACCAACCCCATTACAGTCACTGTCCATGAGCGTAGTGAGATGCTATCGAATCACTACTTGTCTTCTCTGAGTTGTACGGCCCTCCCCAAGCCCCCCCAACATTACATCTGCTAATCGTAATGCCCCTTTTTCCCTCTTATCCCTCCCTTCCCGCCCATTTTCCCCAGTCCCTTTCCCTTTGGTAACTACTAGTCCGTTCTTGGGTTCTGTGAGTCTGCTGCTGTTTTGTTCCTTCAGTATTTTTTTCTTTGTTCTTATACTCCACATATGAGTGAAATCATTTGATACTTGTCTTTTTCGGCTTGGCTTATTTCACTGAGCATAATACCCTCTAGCTCCATCCATGTTGTTGCAAATGGTAGGATTTGTTTTCTTCTTATGGCTGAATAATATTCCATTGTGTATATGTACCACATCTTCTTTACCATTCATCTACTGATGGACACTTAGGTTGCTTCCATTTCTTGGCTATTGTAAATAGTGCTGCGATAAACATAGGGCTGCATATGTCTTTTTCAAACTGGGCTGCTGCAGTCTTAGGGTAAATTCCTAGGAGTGGAATTCCTGGGTCAAATGGTATTTCTATTTTGAGTTTTTTGAGGAACCTCCATACTGCTTTCCACAATGGTTGAACTAATTTGCAGTCCCACCAGCAGTGTAGGAGGGTTCCCTTTTCTCCACATCCTCGCCAACATTTGTTGTTGTTTGTGTTTTGGATGTTGGCCATCCTCACTGGTGTGAGGTGATATCTCATTGTGGTTTTAATCTGCATTTCTCTGATGATTAGCGATGTGGAGCATCTTTTCATGTGCCTGTTGGCCATCTGAATTTCTTCTTTGGAGAATTGTCTATTCATGTCCTCTGCCCATTTCTTAATTGGATTATTTGCTTTCTGTTTGTTAAGGTGCATGAGTTCTTTATATATTTTGGATGTCAACCCTTTATCAGATACGTTTCTTATGAATATATTCTCCCATACTGTAGGATGTCTTTTTGTTCTACTGATGGTGTCCTTTGCTGTACAGAAGCTTTTCAGCTTCATATAGTCCCACTTGTTCATTTTTGCTTTTGTTTCCCTTGCCCGGGGAGATATGTTCATGCAGAAGTTGCTCATGTTTATGTCCAAGAGATTTTTGCCTATGTTTTTTTCTAAGAGTTTTATGGTTTCATGACTTACATTCAGGTCTTTGATCCACCTTGAGTTTACCTTTGTGTATGGGGCTAGACAGTAGTCCAGTTTCATTCTCTTACATGTAGCTGTCCAGTTTTTCCAACACCAGCGGCTGAAGAGGCTGTCATCTCCCCATTGTATATCCAAGGATACTTTATCAAATATTAATTGACTGTATATGTTTGGGTTAATGTTTGGATTTTCTATTCTGTTACACTGGTCTGTGGGTCTGTTTTTGTGCCAATACCAAATTGTCTTGATTACTGTGGCTTTGTAGTAGAGCTTGAAGTCAGGGAGTGTAATTCCCTCTGTTTTATTCCTCCTTCTCAGGATTGCTTTGGCTATTCGGGGTCTTTTGTGGTTCCATATGAATTTTAGAATTATTTGTTCCAGTTCATTGAAGAAAGCTGTTGGTAGTTTGATAGGGATTGCATTGAATCTGTAGATTGCTTTAGGTAGTATAGCCATTTTGACAATATTTATTCTTCCTAGCCAAGAGCATGGGATGCATTTCCATTTGTTAGTGTCCTCTTTAATTTCTCTTAGGAGTGTCTTGTAGTTTTCAGAGTACAGGTCTTTCACTTCCTTCGTTAGGTTTATTCCTAGGTATTTTATTCTTTTTGATGCAATTGTGAATGGAATTGTTTTTCTGATTTCTCTTTCTGTTAGTTCATCATTAGTGTATAGGAAAGCAACAGATTTCTGTGTGTTAATTTTGTATCCTGCAACTTTGCTGAATTCAGATATTAGTTCTAGTAGTTTTGGAGTGGAGTCTTTAGGGTTTTTTATGTACAGTATCATGTCATCTGCAAATAGTGACAATTTGACTCTTCTTTACCAATCTGGATGCCTTGTATGTCTTTGTTTTGTCTGATTGCTGTGGCTAGGACCTCCAGTACTATGTTGAATAACAGTGGAGAGAGTGGGCATCCCTGTCTTGTTCCGATCTTAGATGAAAAGCTTTCAGCGTCTCGCCGTTAAGTATGATGTTAGCTGTGGGTTTGTCATATATAGCCTTTATGATGTTGAGGTACTTGCCCTCTATACCCATTTTGTTGAGTTTTAATCAGGAATGGATGCTGAATTTTGTCAAATGCTTTTTCAGCATCTATGGAGATGATCATGTGGTTTTTGTTCTTCTTTTTGTTGATATGGTGGATGATGTTGATGGATTTTCGAATGTTGTACCATCCCTGCATCCCTGGGATGAATCCCACTTGATCATGGTGTATGATCCTCTTGATGTATTTTTGAATTCGGTTTGCTAATATTTTGTTGAGTATTTTTGCATCTATGATCATCAGGGATATTGGTCTGTAATTTTCTTTTTTGGTGAGGTCTTTGCCCGGTTTTGGTATTAGAGCGATGCTGACTTCATAGAATGAGTTTGGAAGTATTCCCTCCTCTTCTATTTTTTGGAAAACTTTAAGGAGAATCAGTGTTATTTCTTCTCTATATGTCTGGTAGAATTCAGAGGTGAATCCATCAAGCCTGGGGGTTTTGTTCTTGGGTAGTTTTTTGATTACCAATTCAATTTCATTGCTGGTGATTGATCTGTTTAGTTTTTCTGTTTCTTGCTTGGTCAGTCTTGGAAGGTTGTATTTTTCTAAGAAGTTGTCCATTTCTTCTATATTTTCCTGCTTGTTAGCATATAGATTCTCATAATATTCTCTTACGATTCTTTGTATTTCTGTGGAGTCTGTCATGATTTTTCCTTTCTCATTTCTGATTGTGCTTATGTGTGTAGATTCTCTTTTTCTCTTAATGAGTCTGGCTAGGGGTTTATCTATTTTGTTTATTTTTTCAAAGAACCAGCTCTTGGTTTTATTGATTTTTCTATTGTTTTATTCTTCTCAATTTTATTTATTTCTTCTCTAATCTTTATTATGTCCCTCCTTCTGGTGACTTTGGGCCTCATTTGTTCTTCTTTTTCCAATTTCCATAATTGTGTCTTTAGACTATTCATTTGGGAATGTTCTTCCTTCTTTAAATAGGCCTGGTTGCAATATACTTTCCTCTTAGAACTGCCTTTGCTGCGTCCCACAGAAGTTGTGGCTTTGTGTTGTTGTCATTAGTCTCCATATATTCTTTCATTTCTGTTTTGATTTGGTCGTTAACCCATTGATTAGTTAGGAGAATGTTGTTAAGTCTCCATGTATTTGTAAGCCTTTTTGATTTCTTTCTAAAATTTATTTCTAGTTTTATACCTTTGTGATCTGAGAAGTTGGTTGGCAGGATTTCAATATTTTTGAAATTACTGAGGTTCTTTTTGTGGCCTAGTATGTGGTCTATTCTGGAAAATGTTCCATGTGCACTTGAGAAGAATGTGTATCCTGTTGTTTTTGGGTGCAGTGTTCTGTAGATGTCTGTTGGGTCCATCTGTTCTAGTGTGTTGTTCAGTGCCTCTGTGTCTTTACTTATTTTCTTTCTGGTTGATCTGTCCTCTAGAGTGAGTGGTGTGTTGAAGTCTCCTAAGACGAATGCATTGCTGTCTATTTCCTCCTTTAATTCTGTTAGTATTTGTCTCACATATGCTGGCGCTCCTGTGTTGGGTGCATATATATTTATAATGGTTATATCTTCTTGTTGGACTGACCCCTTTATCATTATGTAATGTCCTTCTTTGTCTCTTGCTACTTTCTTCGTTTTGAAGTCTATTTTGTCTGATACAAGTACTGCAACACCTGCTTTTTTCTCTGTTGTTTGCATGAAATATCTTTTTCCATCCCTTCACTTTTAGTCTGTGTATATCTTTGGATTTGAGGTGAGTTTCTTGTAGGCAGCATATAGATGGGTCTTGCTTTTTTATCCATTCTGTTACTCTGTGTCTTTTGATTGGTACATTCAGTCCATTTACATTTAGGGTGATTATTGATAGATATGTACTTATTGCCATTGCTGGCTTTAGATTCGTGGTTACCAAGGGTTCAAGGTTGCTTCTTTACTATCTAACAATCTAACTTAACTTTCTTAAGTTATTGTAAATACTGTCTGATGTTTGTTTATTTCTCTCCCTACTTATTCCTCCTCCTCCATTCTTTCTATAATAGGTGTTTTATTCTTTGCCTTTAGTTAGTATTTGGATGGTCTGCTTTCTTTGCTATGATTTTATTTTCTCTGGTGACATCTTTTTAGCCTTAGGTGTGCTTCCATCTAGAGCAGTCCATTTAAGATATCCTGTAGTGGTGGTTTATGAGAGGCAAATTCTCTCAACTTTCGTTTGTCTGGAAATTGTTTAATCCCTCCATCATATTTAAATGATAATCGTGCTGGATACAATATTCTTGGTTCGAGGCCCTTCTGTTTCATAACGTTAAATATATCATGCCATTCTCTTCTGGCCTGCAAGGTTTCTGTTGAGAAGT
This sequence comes from Smutsia gigantea, assembly GCA_032199065.1. Lineage (NCBI taxonomy): Eukaryota > Metazoa > Chordata > Mammalia > Pholidota > Manidae > Smutsia > Smutsia gigantea. The sequence goes on from JAVSCE010019889.1 coordinate 10,444, forward strand.
CTGATGATAGTCTGATGGGTTTTCCTTTGTAGGTGATCTTTTTTCTCTCTCTAGCTGCCTTTAATACCCTGTCTTTATTTTTGATCTTTGCCATCTTAATTATTATGTGTCTTGGTGTTGTCTTCCTTGGGTCCCTTGTGTTGGGAGATCTATGAGCTTCGGTGGACTGTGAGACTACTTCCTTCCCCAGCAAGGGAAAGTTTTCAGCAATTATTTCTTCAAAGACACTTTCTATCCTTTTTTCTCTCTCTTCTTCCTCTGGTACTCTTATAATGCGAATATTGTTCCGTTTGGATTGGTCACACAGTTCTCTTAATATTCTTTCATTCCTAGAAATCCTTTTATCTCTCTCTGCCTCAGCTGCTCTGTACTCCTATTCTCTGTTTTCTATTCCATTAACAGTCTCTTGCATCTCATCCATTCTGCTGTTAAGCCCGTCGATCGCTTGTCTGATTTCTGCATTTTCTTTCCTCAGTTCCCTCACTTCCTCCCTCAGCTCTTGCACATTTCTCTGTAGGTCCATCAGCATGGTTATGACTTTTATTCTAAATTCTTTTTCAGGAAGGCTGTGCATTTCCATCCCTTCAGACTCCGTCTCTGGGGTTGTCTGGTTGATTTTGGTCTGAACCATATTCCTCTGTCTTTTCATGACTACATAATTGTTCACTGATCGTTGCCACGTATGTCAGCTGGGCTCTTTAAGACTTTAAAAAGAGAAGAAAAAAAAAGAGAAAAAAAAAGAAAAAGAGAGAAAAAAAGAAAAAAAGAAAGAAAAAACAAAAACAAAACAAAACACAAAACAAAAAAAACAAAAAAATGCCCACTGGACGTAGATTCTGTGGGAATGCTGTAGGTGGCGCTATTGCCCCACTATTCTGCAGCTGTGGCTGCACCGCTCCACAGGGCCCTTTATCACTCTAGCAGGGGTGGGAACGAATAGGAGGCTGTTGATCTCAGTGAGAAGTGTAAGTATGGCTATGCTTCCTCAGTCGCCAGCTAAGGCGTCTGAAACTCCCCAGGACTCCCAGACTGCTGGGCTGAGTGTGCTGGGGCGATCCGGCTCCTCCGCTGGGCTCCTGTCTCTTTAAGACTGCTGAAGAAAACGCGCGCTTTTTTTTTTTCCTTCCCGGGAGCCGGCTGCAAGCACCCTGGCGCGTTCCCCGCTCAGATCCTGCTCCTCTGTTTCTCCAATCTCCGCTGCACTGCACAATGTGGGTCAGCGCTCCCCGCGCAGATCACGGGGGCTGTCTACTTCGCGGGGTGTACTTCCACTCCCTCCCGGCTCTGAATCCTCTCCTCCCGCCAGTGCGCTGGGGTGGGGGAGGGCTCGGGTCCCGCTGGGTCGCAGCTCCGTATCTTACCCGCCTGTTGGGGTGCCGAGTGCTCTCGGGTGTAGCTGCACGCTGTGTGCTTTCCTGTGTATTCTCGTCTCTCTTTTAGGAATAGATGTATTTTCTGTGTTTTCGTAGATAGATACAGTGTTGGGAGGAGATTTCTGCCGCCCTCCTCACACCGCAATCTTCCCGGAAGTCCCCCAGAACGTTTATTAACTACAGGAAACAAGATGCTAGCACATGACACTTCCCAGTAGAATCACTGAAGAATCTTTCATATGTCATGGTATCCAATCCTCCAGAAAACATTTATGCAAAGTTAGTCTGCTAGGATAGTTTTATCAGGATGGGAACTAGAGTTTATTCCGAATTTTAAGGGAGTGACCATGACTCTCAAAAATTATGACTGTTCACTACTCTTTAAAATCCTACATTCACTTTATCATCAAGGCCTACAAGCAAAAACTCTTCTATAATTAGAACTGAAGAGTTGCCAAAATGCCCCAATCAGACCCAAATTGCTACCTACAAAGATTACAGATTACTAAAAATAAGAATGAAAAAGTGGCTCAAGATATTATTTGACTAAACATAGGAACACACATTCCAACTTAAACCTCCAGTTAGATGGCAGCTAGAACCAAACCTGCTGGCTCAATAGCATTTCATGTTCCTACAAGAACTGGATGCAAAAGCCTAATTATGGTCTGATTCAAATGATGTTATCAAAACGCTGCCAGCATGGGGTGAGAGACAGAAGTGCTTTCACCTTTCATTCCTTGTCAGAGCATCTGGAGGGGTTTCCTTGGAGCCACCTCACTCCACAACAAATCCAGCCTCACAATGAGCAGTTTACGAAAAACCAGGGACCATAGCTGGCAGGAGCTGGGTGGGTGGCCTTGATTGCAGCTGTGGTTCCCACCTGCTTAGAAAGGCAATATAGCTCTTCATTCCCTTGCTCAAAAACACAAGAAATCAGCAGAGATAAGCTGACAGGGAAAACATTACACAAACCACTGACCCTGCTGCAGGCAGAGAAGAGATGCCTTTGCTGGGCTTTGATTTTCCAGAGCTGGAGCCCGAGGGGAGAGGCCGTTTGACTTTATTCTTTCCTAGTGCTCCTGACGGCAAGATGCATTCAGATAGAGCCCCGAGGAATAAACAGCAAGTGCAGAAGAAAGGGAAATAAATAAATAAACAAAACAAGAACACAGCCTAAACCCTGGCAGAGAGCTGCCATCCGCAGCCAGGAAGAAAGATCACATCCCCAGTTAAAAGTAAATAGGTTTCATAGGTTTTTGCTAAATCACACAGACCCCAGCCCAGCTATGATCTTTGTCATGCTGTCATCCTGCTGAGTGAGGCAAATAAGTATGAGCTGCAAACCTTACTTATATGGGTTTTCTATTCCTATTGTTTAGTGCGTGTCTGAAGAAAACAACAGGGTAGCTATCCTTGTCCAGGAATGGAACTGCAAAAGGAACAAGGCAGGACCAGCAGTTTTTTTCCTGGACACACATAAAAACTGTTCTCTATTTTACAAACAGCCTATTTGCTACTTAATGGTTATCCAGAGTTTGCCTTAAAAAGGGGGTTCAAAATGAACTACTGGATGACTAGTGTGTGTCTCATCAGTCTGTTTTCTCCTAAGCATTTTGGACACCTGCTGCAGCTTCTGAAATTGATTATACTACACTGCTGTCCCTGCTGCCAAACAGGTGCCAGTTTATCGAGTGCCCAAGGTTTGTGGGACATTTGCCTGGTCCTAGCATAGAGCAGTGCATGAGCAAAGCATGGCCCCTGCTTGCAAGGAGCTTGCAGAGTGGCAGGAAGCATGTACAGGATCCTCTGACCACTGTATCAGAGCACTTCTCCATTAGGCCAAGGTCGCAAACTCTGCCACTCTCACAAGCCATGGAGATGGAGTCTCCTGGAGGCAGCAGGACCTGTGGTAGAGCAGAGAGCCCTTGTCCCACATAACAGAGACAGCTGGCCTCAGCTCTAGCCAATTGTCTCCATGTGGGGATGCGGGCTCAGTACCCGCCAGACCTTCCAATACTTCTAGAGCAGCAGTAAATCCAGACTTCTACATAAAATCTTTCATTTTTAAGTGCTGACAACCAATTCAAAGCTTTTAAAAACTCACTAAGAGCCAAATGTGACACAAGGGCCACTAGCCTGCAACTTCACATTCTGCAGGCTTAGTTCCATCTCTCCAATTTGCTAACTTACTCTGTCTACCCCAGCACACACCTGCTGCACCTGTGTGACCCGTGTATTGCTGCTCCCACACCCAGCACAACTATTTTAACTTTGGGATCTGCCTCAAGTTGTGCCCCTGCCTAGTATACCTCCCTGTGTTCTGTGCCTGGACAGATCTTGGACCATCTCCAGTTCCCAATTCAAAACTCCTACTCCAGTAAGCCTTGTGAAACACCCCAAGTTCCCCTTC
>JAVSCE010019890.1:0-22316 GCA_032199065.1 Smutsia gigantea
AGCTGTACATAGAGTTCAGAGCTTGGAGGCGTGATCTAGATTGGAGATAGAGATCTGTTACTTCAGCTGTGTGTGGGTTATAATTAAGACAGTGGGCATAGAGAAAATAATTGGTGGGGGTTATAGAGTGAGGAGAAGGCAGTTTAGGACGGAACCTGGAGGGATTTCAGTATTTAATGACTAGCTATTAGAGAAAAATGGAGCTCCAAGAGATTAAGTAACTTGCTCAAGCACACATAGCAAGTAAGCAGGGGAAAAAATATTAAATTCAAGTCTTGATGACATAGAGCCCAAACTTGCAACCATTATGCTCTGCTGCCTACTTAATCTGTATTTGGATTGAAAACATCACTTTGGGCTTGAAAGAGGTTAACAGCTGTACCAAATTACCTATGCTAGCCAAGAATTGCTACATAGTCTCATTAAAATACAAAAGAGAGCTAAACTGGTGTTCTGAAGCTTGCAAAGCATGATTTTTCAAATGTTTTCTCCCAGAAAGGTGGTAAGGAAGCACTGCAATATAAAAGTTGAATGTAATATCAGAATTTTCCTCTTGCTCAGAAATAGACCAGATAGATCAAGTAGTAGTAATTATAATGCAGTACTTCTCAAAATGGAGTAAAGGAAGTACTCTTGAGGTGTGCAGCAGGGGGACAAGGAACACTTGAGGAAAAATGATAAAGATGTTGCATCTTCTGGAGCAATTTTGGTTGGTGGCTTCAGGAAATATTTTTGATATTAAGAACAAACACAGATACTGATGAATAGAATGCAACCTTTGTATTCAACTTAAAGCCATGCTATAAGTCCCCCAAATTTCATTCTTGCGTGGTAATCCCTTATCCCAGTGCCTTGGGAGTACCCATTTACTTTCTGCTGGTATTAGGGATACTCTTGAGGAAAGGTTGAGATACCTTGTTATAAGGTATTGCAAGATTACCTTCCAATTCAATTCTACATGAGGACTCAAAAAGAGGCTGGAGTTATCAAGGGAATATTTTGTGATTTTTCATCATTTAATAAATGCAATTAGAGAGGTCATACGGTCTTGAAGATGAAGTGAATACTGCCAATTCATGAATATTTCCTATGTACTTCTGAATGACCTTATTCACTTTCCCACATTTATTGATAGTGAAAAATGTAAAAACAGAAAATACTGCTTGTAGGAAGATCAGTAGTATATCATAGAATATTTCTGTTGCCTGTCTGTATGAAATACACATGAATTCCAAAAAACAACTTTTTAAAAAGCACACACTTGTGACTTACCTTTCCAAATGATCCCTGCCCTAATACTTTTAGAAGTTCAAATTGGGAAGGATCTGCCTTTTCATGTCCTTCCTTTACATGATGTGTGATTGCAATTTCTTTGATACTGCCTTCTTCCTGTTAATGCACATGTAAAGGGAGAAAATAAAGTTAGAGCTACTTTCTCAAGCCATAACATCAAGAAATAAAAATTTAGCATATCTTAGAATTAACATACAGAAACCACTTTTATGACCCACCAAGTAAACAGAAAACACATGCCAAGCAAATATACTTTGAAGTTAAACGTCACACACAGGTGTAATACCAGCCTACTACATAGGCCAATTTAATCTCTATGTAACATTAGCACAGAGAATTTCCAAGTCTTCGTTCTTCCTATTGGAGATAACTGGAATAATAGTTTCACGGGGTGAGTGTATAAAGAAGTCTGAAAACAGACCAGAGTAATCTGCTGTGCTCTGATGTGGTTGTGTAACACAGAACCAATGCTATACACAAAAAACCCTGTTTATTGGGGAAAAGGGTTGAAAAGTATTTCAGGGTAAATGTGGCTATTTCTACCTCAGCAAAGCCACTTGAATTAGTATGCTAAAGTTTATTCTGTTGAAATGTCTAAATTACTTTCTATTTCTAGGACTACTTGTGATCAGGAAGGAAAGAAAGGAATAACTGTAAAACACAAACTCAAGAGATTTAACATTTGGATGGGAGGATCAGACACAGAAAAAAGTGACTACTCTGCATGATGGAACAGTAGATGTTCTGAGGGTTAAGAGAAGGATTTTTTTTTATTAAGGTATTATTGATATACACTCTTATGAAGGTCTCACATGAAAAAACAATGTGGTTACTACACTTACCCATATTATTAAGTCCCCACCCATACCCCAAAGCAGTCACTGTCCTTCAGTGTTAAGAGAAGGATTTTTAAAGACAGTGGATGCTTCACTGTCTCTGAGGGAAGGTGTCAGAAGAGAGAGAAAGGTTGAAATATATACGTATACAGAATTTCAATTACCCATTCACCCTGAGATCAACAGGTTAAGTACATCTTAATCAAGACATGTACTATATGTTACAGCCAAAACAACCACCATAAAACAAAACCCAATGAAACCAGAAACATAAACATGCCAGAGACTACCTTTTCTTTTTTTTGGCCTGTTATTTTTTTCTAGTACAAAGTACTATTAGTAGAATCTATGTTATACAAACATAAATAATTCATTATTTTTATTACAGTTGTGTTCCATAAAAATGTTTGAGCTCAATTAACATTTCTGACATTCAGAATGTTGGAATTGGGGGAATTAAAAAGGTTTCTCAAAAGGATATACCAGTGTATCCTAATGTGGTAGCTTTTGAAAATGAGTAGAACAAGAAAAAAAACTCCTGTAAGAGGACAAAAAGGGGATCCAGGCCCACCATTTTACTCTGTAAGAAGCTACAGTTTCTACACTGTCCTACTACTTAGGAAGCTTAATCATTCTGGACTCTCTTGGAACTTTGGCAACAATAAAACAATCCCCTAAAATTGTTTTGTCCTTTATTTGGTAGTTTCACATGCATTATCTCCTTTAATTCATCACAACAATCCTGTGCAGTAAGCATTAGGGTAGAATCCCCCATTAGCTGACTCTGAGATTCTACCCCCTTCCTGGGAACCCCTTCTCTCCAAATGAGACCAATGTCCAGGGGCTTGAGTGTGACAGCTGTTTGTAGCTACATTAGGAAAGGCAGGAAGCAAATTACCAACTTCTTTAAAAAAAAAACTTTCAAAGAACAATGTGTATGTGGGATTAAGTAAGATTTAATCTGGTAAATATTTATTAAGCACCTACCATGTATCAAGCTTGGGTTAGGTGCTTTTTCATGTTTTATCTTATGTTTATGCTTCACGACAAATCTTTTGACTGTATACCAATGTAAGAGAAGGCTGATGATAACCAAAATGGAGTACACCCAGAGAAGTAAAAACATTTCAGAATTACTTACAGACTTCCCCATTCACTACTAGAAATTTGGCAGATATTTTAGAGGTGATAATAGTTTGAATAATCTACCGTCTGAAATTTAAAGAGATTAAGATCACAAGCCAGTAACTGGCAGACTTAGGGCTCAATTCCAGGTCTCCTGACTTCTAAAAGAAGGCTCTTAGCATTGTACCACACTGAGACTGGCAGAGGCTCTTGGTGGTTCCCTAACCAAGACAGGAACATACAGACTTATTCTCCTGGTCCTTGTAACTGATCTGTATCTTTGGGTCGTTTAGCTAATTGATTAGAGAAGTGGTCTCTGAACTTTTGGTAGCACATCCTTATCAGCAAAAAAGAAAAAAAATTAGCATATACTCAATATTTGTATATTTATTGGCTTATGAATTATATATACTTTTTGTATTACTAAATTATATACATTATACATGGAAATGCAACTGTAAAGAAGTCAGTTCTCTTTTTTCTGTACCCTGAAAGTGCTGTCAACATCACACTCTGAAGACTAGTGGATTACAGACTTGAATTCATGAAGCCAAATTCATGGGTTGGATTCTAGCATGTAGCAGTTCAAGAGCCTAACTGGAATCTAACAGGCCACTTATACGAAGAGCTATACTCTGTTAACATCCCATATGTTTCACTACTTTTCTTTCTTGGGTAAGTGGGATATGATTTTTAGGATGCAACATTTATCATCTTGTATTTCATAGCAAATACCTATTATAAGTGTCTGTCACAAAGATGCAACCCAGGCAGGGAAGGATCACTGAATTACAAACGTTTTGCATTTTGTAGCAGGCATATAGGATCAAGCCTTACTTTCACAGTGTGAGCTACGATCTGGCCATGGATCTCAAAATAAATAGCAGTTACCATTCAAGAAATATTTCATTTTTCTGAGTACCCTACCTTCCCTTTCTTGTCAAACAAGTCTAAAAAATGGAGTCTCCCTTAGACCTCTTCATTCAACAGACATATACTCAAACACCTGCTACATATATATCAAGCATGGTACTGGGAATACCTTTCAGTCTTTCTTTTTCTATTCCCAATAGCAACATCCAGGTACAATTCTTTGCTACCTCTCCTTTAGAAAACTGAAACTTGTTTGATTATTCATAATGCCCTTTTCTGCCACTGCCACTCCAATTCATCCTCCTGACAAATTCATTTTCCGAAAGTAGACCCTCCAGTCATACGACCAGACTGCTCAAAAGCTCCTCCAAGTTTTCCAAAATTAAATGCACTGCTTTACCTTGGCATCTGAGACCCTCTACAATATGGAGTCAGCCTCCTTTTTCAGTATTGTCTCCCAACATTCCCTTATATGTAACCTTTTGTCAGCCTGGGTTATTTTCTGTTTCCTAAATTTTTTATTTTTAAAATCAAAGTAATACATGCATGTAAGTTACAAATCAAATAGTGACAGAATAGCTTATGATGAAAATCAAGTCTCTTCTCACCTCCATACCTAGGCTTTAAAAAACTTGTTCTTTCTGCACTTATTTTGATAATTTCTTAGTTCATTAAGAAAATGCCTACAGATTTAAAAACAAGAAAGATGAGGGACTTGCTTATATTATACTCTTTTCCATCATCTTCCTCCCTACTGTTTGATAATTATATTACTTTACATAAGCCTCTTGTCTTTTGTTTTGGATAGAATCCTAACTCCTCACTTTGTAAAACGAGGCTAATAGTAGTGCCCATACATTCTCTCTCTCAAACTTTCCCCACCTAAGGGTAAATGTATTTTTATATTTGTATTAAGAAAACTAACATTCTCTCCTGTAACTACAACCAAATCCTTCATGCTCCCTTCACAGCCTGATTTTAAAAGCTGAACGCCTATACAACAGCATCTATGTTTTCATAACAATATACTGTTCAAACACAGGCTACGAAGTATATTAAATTTCCTCTTATATGGGTTCATAACATGACTTCCAGGAAAATCCAAGGGAACTTAAAAAAAAACCTCAAATGCTTAAATTCATGATACATTTTACTTGAGTTCGATTTGGACCATGAATTTCTTGTACAGTTTTCTATTTTTCCTGTTTCTAATAGTCCCCCATTACTCTTGGGGGGGACAGAGAGGTTAATTTGACCATTAGTCTTAATCTTTTCTTAGCCCTTAACCATAATTTCCATTCTTCTGAGAACCCTCTTTCACCCTCCCATCAGGACTGGCTGTTCTGCAGGCCTTATTACGCAACTATTATATCACAATAGCTCTTCAGTGCTTTCCTGCTTGAATTCACTATTTTCGTTTCCCATGTCTTTCTCTTTCTTAGTCTCTTGTAATTTCCTAAGAAAGGTGATGTGGAAGAAAACTTTCTGAACCTAATACATCTTAAAATATGTTTATTTTGTCTTCACATTTGTATAGCTTGGCTTGGTACCAAATTCTAGAAAAAAAAAAACAATCTTGCTGCAGAACATTGGCGCCATTGGTTCATTGTCTTCTAGCAGCCAAGGCTGCTGATGAGATGGGAGAGGCTAGGCTGATACACACTTTTTGGTAGGTGACCAGGTTTTTCTTCCCAGAAGCTTTAAGAATTTTCTGTCCTTGTACTTCTGAAATTCCACACTAGTGAGATGAATATGGGTCTTCTTTCCTTCAGAATGTTAGATGCTTGGTGAACCTTTATAATCTAAAGACTTGAATTCTTTACTTCTGGGGGAATTCTAACATTTCTTTGATAATTTCTTTCCATCCATTTTTCAGGGTTTCTCCTTTTGCAATTCTTCTATTTGTTGGATATTGTAGGTCTAGAATTGAATCCTTTATGCTACTTATCTTTTTTCTACTATTTTCTCCTTATTTTCCCACCCTTATACTGAACTTTTCATCCTGGCAAATATTATTTTATTTATTTTTAAATTTATTTTGGTATCATTAATCTATAATTACATGTGCAATATTATGGTTATTAAACTACCCCCTTCATCAGGTCCCCCCCACCAACCCCATTACAGTCACTGTCCATCAGTGTAGTGAGATGCTATACTGGCAAATATTATTTTAAAACAAATTTTCAAGTGCTCCTTTTTTCAATGTTTCTGCCTTTTTTAAATAGCACCCTCCTCCACTCCCTACCCTTTTCCCCCAAAATGGATGCAGTCATTCAAAACCTCTTTGAGGATACAAACTAGAAAAAAGTCTTTTCCTAATTGGGACTCAGAGTACCAAAAATGTTCTTGGGGGTAGAAAGAAAAGATTAATGTTGATGACCCAACTTCCAAAAACTTACCACTCTTTCAGCCTCAACACATTCTTCTGTTTCTTTCAAATTTAAATTTTTACTAATCACATCAGCAAACTATATTCTATCTACTTCTATGTGTATGCAAAGTCATAGCAGCATACTAGGCAAAATATCCTTGGTTGGCATCTTAATGCCCAGATTGTACTTAATGCCACCAGTTTTTCCCAATTACGTGACCATAAGTATTTCTGAAATGAATTTAAGGTTCAAGTAGGACATAATACTAATGCTTTGTCAGTATTGGACAACAGGTAGGAAAGCAACAATGTAATGTGCTCTTCTAGCTCATATACCTGGAATCCAATGACATGGATGCAAAGAGTAATATCAAATTTCTGAAGGCACTGATAATCCAAGGAAAGACTAACATTTGCATGTGAAAAACATTTTATGTCACTAAATCACCTGTTACTGAAATAAATGTCACATGAAAATGTAGAACTACAATTTGACAATCTGTAAAATTGTGTTTTTGCCTGTATGTACATGGTGAAGCAACCCTAATTTTATGGAAAAAGAATTTTGTCAATGAAATGGAACATAGATATAAGTTATATGCATCATAATTATTCTGTGAAGAGCACATATTTTTGCATTCTCTGATACAAATGTATTTTATTTTTTTTAAGAGTCTCTGGGTACCCCCATATTTATTTATTTATTTATTTTTATAATTTATTTTGGTCTCATTAATCTACAATTACATGTGCAATACTATGGTTATTAAACTACCCCTTCATCAGGTCCCCCTCACCAACCCCATTACAGTCACTGTCCATCAGCGTAGTGAGATGCTATAGAATCACTACTTGTCTTCTCTGAGTTGTACAGCCCTCCCCATGCCCCCCCAACATTACATCTGCTAATCATAATGCCCCTTTTTTGGTAAAAATGTATTTTAAATGATAGATGGATACCTGCCCATTCATTACCACAAAAAATTTACTTTGTGTATTAAAAAAAATAGTTATAAAATATTCCATATATTAATTTTTACAAAGTCTATGTTTACTTGATAAGTAAAGGTCTAGTTGCAGGCAAAATTGTGAGGATGGCAGCTGATGTACATCACTACCTTGTATCATTTGCCTAATACTTCCATCACTTTCAGACATTAGCTACCCCCAGCCTAGGTGTTCAACACCCTAAAGCTATGCATGTAGTAGTAGTAGTAAAAATTATGTTAGAACATGATAAATACCACAGGCCAAAGTTATTAAGTTGGTAAGAGGATCAGAAGTACAGTGATGGAAAGGAGGGTTTGCAATTTTAGATGAAGGCATGAGGGCAGGCTTTATTGAAAAGGTGCTATTTGAACAAAGATCCAAAGGAGGTGAGGGAGTCAACCATTTGGGGGAAGAGCATTCCAGGCAAGGGGACAAGCCAGTGCAAAGGCCAGTGTGGGAGCACACTCGGAGACCCGTGTTTGGATTAGAGGGTGCCAAGGAGAGGAAGGGAAGAACAGGTTCAGAGGGGACTAAAACTCAGGTGGCTTTCATGCTTTTGCTTTTTCCTCATTGCCTTGTCTTAATGAAAATGTTTCTGATCTATGACATATTCTCTTAGGCCCATTCTTTTTGTTGGAAGGCAATTCAGATTATGGGCCAGGTACTGTGCAAATCTGAGAGAGACTAAGATAAAGAAGACTATCTGCTCTCTAGGAATTTACCTAGGGTTTCAAAGATTTACTACTGGATAAATACCTGTTGAGATGTGACAGATAGATAAAAAAAAAGTCAGTTCAGTTAAAAGAGATATAATTCTAGGAATTCTGTAGAGAGTATTATTTTAGACATTACAGAAAAATGGCAGAAGAAAATTCATGGACAGATGGATCTTTTGGTGTTTCTCCAGTCACACAGAAAGACACCCTGTTTGCTTCCCAGGACCAACAAAAGGTCTATAGGTTCCCTCCTAAATGGTCTTTAAGGGTCACCCTTTAATGAGAAAAAAGATTAACTTGATGTTAATTTTTGAGAGGGAAGAAACACAATTTTGTTCTTAAAATGTGAAGAGAATTAAAGAAAAGGAACTGAAATCGGTGCTGAGTTACTGAAAACCTAACATTCTAACATGCTAACATCAAGAAAACAAACTGGGTGATATTAATTGATTTTAAAGAATGATTCAACATTTGGCATTATGCCCTGCCTTGTATACATAATTTCCTTTTTCCTCCCCTCCCTTGAGTCAGGAAGTGTGTTCTTAAGGCATTTGTATTTTCTAAATTGTTTTGAATGTCAGAAAATATTGTTGAAACTTAAAGTAAAATATTTAAATGTTCCTTGGTAAAAGGAACATTTTCTAACCATGGATATGTAACCATTTTTTTGGCCTAACATTCAAAAGACCTTACAAATAAAATATATATACTTTATGTACCTCTTAAGTGTAATTAAAAATTAAAGTATCACTATATAGATACGTATAATTCTATAATGTATATATTTTATTTTTAAAAGATACGTTAATTTTTTAAATGATCAAGATACATAAACATAAAAATTATTTGGCTGTGATACATAATTAGGCTGGCTATTCATGCCATGGTGAGAAACCACAAATTAAAATAATTTATTCTAAGATTACAATTTGACCAAATTCAATTTACTTGATTTGCTAATAGATGATAAATACCCTCAGCATTTTCCATTTAACCAAATTCTTTCATAGAGTATTCCAAGCCAGATTCCTGTACCTGTATTTGAGAAACAGCATTGCTGGTTCTCCAGACTAACTTTCTCAATCAGTGCCATGGAGGGCGCAGTTTTCTCCCAATTGGGAATCTCAATCAACAAATTTAATTATCTTTAGAAAGTATCAGGATAGCACAATTCTCAAGGCAAAATCTCAAGTTGATTTTGGCAGGATTTTAGATTAAACATTTTTTTATAATGCAAATTATTATTCATTGAGCACGTTTTTACAAGGTAATGCTTTAAAAACTGTTCCTATTCTACGTAGGATAAAATTACTTGCTTAATTAGTTTATTAAAAACTCCACATTTTTAAAGGAACCAATTTCAACAAAACTCATTTAAGTTCTTAACTATTTAAAATAATACATTCTCTTACCTGTCAAAATACTGCTTACATTATAGTAATCTCCTAAGTATCGGTTATGTTCACAATTTTGTTCATGCCTGATTTAATACTGAGAGTTCTAGTCATCCATTTTATTATACAGAATTACAAATACTAGCAAGATAAAAATTACTCCAGCATTAAAAAGTTAATGTAAAAGTAAGTTTACAAAGTACACAGAGTTGAAATGTAGGATATACATGACTGGCTTATTTTTAGTAAATAGAAATATCCTTTAAAAGTTCTATAAAAACTGATTTTGAATCTTGGAAAGCTTAAAAGAACATATAAAATGAAATAATCATTTAATTGGTAAAATTATACTTAGTTCCAAGTAAAACATTTTAGTCTTTAAAGAACTTGAACAAAGCTTACCTGTATAGAGCGAACACGAAAAGACAAAAATTTAAACATGGCTACGAAACCATGATGATGATAAAAGAATTTCTGACCGTAAAACTTAAGTTAGAAAGGGGAAGGCCAAGCCCCTGAAAGTTTTCTCCTACCAGCTGTTCCGGCAATTAGAAAATTTCCTGTCAGGCGGGTCCTGAAATGCTAGAAAAAGAGGCCCAACAATTTTCCTGTGGTAAAGAAGGGAGAAACATAATGGCGAGGGCACAACATAGCTGATAGGTAGGGAGGCCAGAACAGGAAACCAAAACAGATTTGCTGATAGCAAAATCCTGTTGAAATGTTCTTTATTCCTGGTTCCCAGCAATCTGGACAATTTTCACAACCAGTGAAGCGAACATTACTTTATTTCAGAATCCTGAGAAACGCCAATATTTCTTAACTATATGACTCTTTAAAAGCAACTGAAACTAGTCAGCACTATTAAAATAAAAGTCATTGATGCACATATGAAAGTTTACCCTTTGTAATGTTTATACACATAGTCCAAAGGATAGTCTCAAAACTAAGGTTATATATAGACAAGTCATGGGTGTTCCCTGTCAATGAGGAAGAGTTTCGTAACTATGGGAAGAAACTGACCACATAGAAACTTTTTGATAAGGACAAATTCTTCCCGTCTTTAACGAAAGAAAATTGCATTGAAATTCACACTGATTATAAACATCAATTATTAGGCAATTTAAAGACTTCAAGGCCCACAGCTAAGACTCCTAGTTGATAAAATCTGAATTAAAAAGAAAAAGGCCAGTACCTGGTTTATTAGTGAGCAAAAGGAACACTTACTGAAGAAGCTAACCTGGAAAAGGAGGAGATGTCAAGCTACTAGACAATACCTTACTCCATTTCATCCTCTAATAGCTTCTAGAAGTTCTTCTAAGGTACTTTTGCTTTGCAAAATATTTTTTAAAGTGTGCCAAAATTCAGAAAAAAATCAGAGTGGCATTTAAACAAAACCAAAGGACGAAATACTGAGAGCTGGGTGAAAATGCTCTATTTAATATCATTAGTGTGCTCATTAGGTGCTGCAGGTGTCATATGAAAGGCCAGGGTTCTTCCTGCTATATCAAATTTTTGTGGCAAAGTTCTACAAATGTTCCTGCTATATATAAAAATTTTATGGCAGTTTTATAAATTATCTAATGGAAGTTGAATAAAAAAATTTTTTTAATTAAAAAATTTAAATATTGTCCTATGTAACCAAATACATTATAGAATTAACTAGGATAAATACCCAAGAAAAACTGAATTCTACCTGGGAAATTGGGCTCTTCTCTTGATTAAGTATGCATGCCTACGTTTTTCAGCAAGGAAAGCACTTAGAGAGGTTTCCATCACAACTCAAATCCTCCTATCTCCCAAAAGGAATTACTTAAGGCCACCTTCCAATGCTGCAAAGGGGCAGCAGCAAGGCTAGGACAACCACCTAACACAGAATTGCAGTCTGAACATAAGGTATCTCTTAATACTATCAAGAGGCAGCAAACATGATGGTAACTGTGCAACTGATTAAGATGTACAAAGCAAGAGTGTCTCCGTATACAGTCATCAACTTTATTCAAATAACACTTAAGAAAAGGAGCAAGCAAATTATCTTTAGTTAAAATTGGCTTTAATGACTACTGATGCTCAGGTTAACAATTCACATTTTGCCGTGTGTTGTGCTTTTTAATATTAGCACTAAGAAAATTAAGCAATATTTCAAATACCAAAGTCTGAAATAAGTCTCCCTGAGTTGAAATACCTTAATTAATTAAAACAGCACATTACGGATGTATAAAAGATAAACAGAGTGACAGAAAAGAAAAAATTTGACACTTTATATCTGAGGATATTAGGACACTTGGCTCCCTGTTTGGAAAATGCAGGAGTCATAAAGGAGAATATTAATACAGATTTGATTATAAATTCAAAGCTTCTCTACATCAAAAGGCACCATAAACAAAGTTTAAGGACTAGCTCATGTGACTGATATCCCTCATAATCATGTTACAACTCATCACCGAGGAACTGCTTTATGTGGGTGTTAAGTAACTCTGAACTAGAAATGAAAGCTCGTTAAGGCTTTTTGGTAACTGTAGCATTTATTACTGTTTAAGCACATCTCACTGCCCTTACCTGATTAATCTTCAGAACAGGCACCATACTTACCTTTGTATCCCCACAGCAAATAGCACATAGTAGGAACTCAAATAATGGCTGCATGAATCAGTATCACATGCTGAAATCTGAAATGGACACTACTTTGTGTGGTTGTGCACAGGAAACTAGATATTATTGTTTCTATTTTCCTGCCTCTAACTTTTAACTTTCTTTCAATGTATTAAATATTTAAATATTAGTTTTATATATTATAATTAAAATGTATACACACTTATTGAACTCATTAAATTTTCAGCTTTTATTTTTGCAACTTGTTTTATCATTTACCTTATTATTTAAAAAGTAACTTTTATTATAAAAATTATACATGTATATTGTAGAAAACTTTAAAAAGACAAACAAAAAGGAGAAAAAAATCACTATTTTGGTGCTTTTCTTTCCAGTCTTTTCCTGTATACCCACATGTACACACTTGTGCCATCCTATGCATATTATCTCTTTTTTCTGTAAAGGGCCAGATAGTAAATGTTTTTGGCTTTGCAGGCCTTATGGTCTCTGTCAACTCCACCACTGCAGTAGGAAAAGGAATGGGTCAGGTGGTGTCCCAATAAAATTCCATGTACAAAAACAGGTGGCAGGCCTCAGCTATAGTCTGCTGATTCTATTACTAAATAGCCTTCAATGACCGCAGAGGATTCTACTATACAAATCCCCAATTGTTGGGTATTTGATCTTCTGTACCACTGGGATGTCCCCATCCTTTACAAACATTCACAATCATTTAGAAATCATTTCTAGATGTGGAATTGCATTTCTAGAAGTACACAATGTTTTAAAGTTTTTTTTATCTTAACTTATTTGTCAAGTTGTCCTCCAGGAAGAACCTAATAATGAAGTAACCACACCAAGACCTCAGGCTGGGGCAAACTACAGCCAGGCCCAGCCAGTCAAGGGCTGAATCTGGTCATACCCATCTCTGTCTACATATGAGCTCCTGCTGTTAACTGCCTCACAATGGCTAATGCTGGCTTGAGTAATTGCCCTAGAGACCACATGGCTCACAAAGCCTAAAATATTTACTACCTACCCCTTTATAGACGAAGTTTGCTGACTCATGGTTCAGAGCACTCAAACAGAATGAGCAGCAGGCAAAAATCCTGAGAAAGGAATCATCTTAGTGAATTCAGAATACAAAGGAAAGACCTCAGTGGCTAGAATGTGGTGAATACCGAGGAAAGAGGAGGAGATCGGGAGGTAGGTTGAGGCCATATTAAGTAAGACCTTGCAGACTATTAAAAGTGTGAATTTGTTTTTTATTCCAAGTGTAACATGAAACTAATCTGCATATTAGATGATGGCATCATTACTGACCCCCAAAACCTACAGTCCTTTTTGGCTCTTTCTTATTCTTACCTAATTTCCTTCCCTTCATATTTATTCAAGCAACAAATCATTATTTTATTTTTGAAATAAACCTCTAAACTATTTCTATTTCCTCTGCCACTCTCAGTATAAACCATCACCATCTACTGCCATTCAACTGGTTTTCCTGCTTCCAAAGTTTCCCTGTGCAATTCTTTCTCTTTACAGCAGCCAAAATAATCTTAAAACAGAAATCAGACCAGGTCATTCTCCTACTTCAAATTCTTCAGTGGCTTCCCCTCACAGAACAAAACCCAATTTCTCACAGTGTATGGAATGTAAAGCAAGCACTAATAAATGCTACTTGATTCTGACTTGGGAATATACTCATTCAATCATTCAGATATATCAGGATTTGTTTTTAGACCTATTATCATGTTAAGGTCAGACTATTTCCTCTTTACTAAAAGAGAAATGAATATTCAATTTCATAAAATGTGTTTTTATTATCTATTAATAGTCATTTAGTTTTTCTCCTTTGACCTACTGATTTGATAATTTATATCAACAGATGTCCTAATATGCTCATATTTCTGGGAAAAATTCATTATTTTCATATGTCTATATTGGATTTATACTTTTTTAAAGGATTTTGCATTTATATTCATAAATTAAATTGGCAGTTTCCTTTTATGTGTGAGCTTTCGTTTTCATGGCTATGCTAACTTTGTAAAATGTAGAAAACAATGCAATTTTTTTCTATGCTAGGAACAATTTGAAGACCTCAATAATGATCTATTTCTTAAAAGTTTCAAAGATTTCTCCTATGAAATCATTGCGGTCTGGCACTGTAGTTTGAGGGGGGGGCAGAGAGTGTGGCAGTGCTCATATTTTAATAACTTAAATTTCTCCCTTGCTATTGGTATACTCATTTTTTCTATCCCTTCCTAAATGATATCATTTAGACTTTCCTAGAAAACCACATATTTCGGCAAGACATTTATATTAGTATGAGTTATTCTTAGTATTCTATTTTGTTTTAAAAAGTAAACTTAAGGAAAATTTCAAGCATATTCAAAAGTAGATATAATAGTATAAAAAACCATCATGTACCCTGCACTCTGCTTTAACAATTATCAACTCACGGCCAATCTTGCTTCATATACTCACTTCTCCCCACTCCCATAATTAATTATTTTGAAGCAAATCCCAGACATTATATCATTTCATCTGTAAATATGTCTGTTGTTGTGATGTTTCAATCTCCTTCCTATCTGTCTTTATATCCTGTTCTGCTTTCCTAATATTGTACACTTGCTTTTTCCCCCTGTTTTTTCATTCACTGATTTTGGAATTTATATTTAATTCATTCCTCTTGCTTTTTATAGGTTTACTTCATAGTTCTTTTTCTAGCTTCTTTTGCTGAGTACTTATTAATAATTCCTTTGAATTCTCATTTATTATTAATTTGTCTTTCAAGTATAATTCTAACAATATCATTTAAGATACTACATTCTAAGCACTGTGCTTTACAAAAATACTTCTGCTAACTCTCACCACAATGAGTTAAGTACTATTATCTATATTGTTGGTGAAGAAACTTAGGCATACAGAAAAGTTAAGAAACCTGCTGCTCAAGCTCACAATTTGAAAATGGGAATGGCTGTGATGCTGGTGGGAGCATCAGCAGGCAATTCTATCTGGAGAAGGAACATGTATATGTACGACTAGTGGCTGACTTAGGTCAGAAACCAGGAGCTGTTATAAGTCTTTTGATATGAGCCTGAAGGACAACAGCTCAACAGAGCATCCAAAACAGAGTTCCTGAACACTTTTGTACAGCATACGTTATAGTATCTTGCAAAACCCCAACCCTGGTTAAATCCAGTTATCAATCATCTTCATGACTCCATGATGGCTGAACCCTACTGGAGAAAAATCAACCCCTATGATAAAAATTTTAAATTAACATGTTCTTAACTGGTTCCTCTGGGTACAATTTTTTGGTATAGATCCCAATTTTTCAAACACTAAAGGGTTTAATATCTAAGGATTTCTATTTAAATACAGGAGAATTATTCTCTAGCACACATCCATCTGTATATGTTATAAAGTACTATGTTCTACCGTTTTAAATCAGAGATTGGAAATAAGTTTCATGATCATCAATTTAAACCAAGTGGTAGTGGCTTCTTAGGGCACTGAGAGGGCTTCCTTCTAAGGTCCTGTCTCAAAGGAAAGCATGCTATGTTCTACTTGCCATACCCCCAGGAGCATGGAGCGAGGGTGAGAGGCAGCAGCACCAATGTCCCAGGTCAGGATCTTCTAGCAAGCAGCAATACACTCTAGGTGGTGCTGCTCATCTCCCTAGTCATACATTTTCTTTTTCTGCTTAGCCTGGAGCTCTTTTTACTCAGTCATGTTTGTCTACAATGGTTAAATTAAAAGACTCACATTGGTAAAAGGGTTATAACTAATTTAGGTTGACCCAATAAGCCATTTATACCTGAACTGAACTCAAATCAGCATGTTCTTTCCAGCTGTGGATTAGATCACTCAAATTGAAAACATAGGTACTGTGATGAGTAGACTACAGCAAAGGAGAAGCAATTTTGGATCACAGGAACCATATGAATTAGGCAAGTCACGATTTAAAAAAAGGGGGGAGGGATTTTTTTTTTTGAAAGCTCTTAGGGGAGGAGGAAAAGAACACCAGAAAGTGAAAAAATAGCCCTGAAAGAGAACCAAAAATGTAGCAAAGAGAAACCTTACATGCTTGGAAATTTTGCCTATTATACACATACTTAATTTAATGCCACCATGCAGTGCTAATTATATTATTTATCTCAGAAATATTTTCCTAAGTAGTATATACTTACATCTACTGGAGTTTATTTCTACCATGCTCTGAATGCTAAAATATACTCTCAGCCAATGAAACTTAGAACAACAGACAATACTCTACACAGTCAATAAGTGTCATTAATGTACCACTCCACAAATGTCCCCTGCCAATGAGCACTCTATTGTATGTATTGAGTGGGTTCTTTACTGCCTATTGTCTACTCTGCTAGGGCTTCTCTTTCTGTAGTTTATTTTGTGTTTGACTCATGATGACTGCAAGAGGGATACAAGTATGTGCTGGCTATGAGTATCACTTTGAATGTTCAAATGAAAGTTTAAAGCAGATTGAGGGAATTCAAGAAAATGGAGGAAACCAGCAGACAACTGGGAACTGGTGAAACTCCCTGGATATTGTGAAGGCCACCATACACATAACTGCAGTCTTAGGGTTACTATCTGAACAGTACCTGGAGTAATGGCATGTGTGGAAGTTAGAAAATACTACTGCTAAAGGACCATCATGACTTCAGGGAATTTGAGAAGAATGGTGCACTGCTGGTATACCCCTGCCTGTGTCCTTCATAGGGGTACTACTCCTTAACCTGGCATTTAAGGTCATCTATGACCTATCTTCACCTTTTCTTTTTAAACCATTTTTATTACTATTACTTTTAACATGCTTTCTCCAGTTTTTACAATGATGCATGTGACTATAATATAAGAGCTGTAATGACTGAGTTGATAAATATGTCTAGGACTGTAATCATATACTAATTACAAAGTTGATGTTATGAGCAATTAGTGTATGCATGGTCATTAGAAATAAACAATAAAGGGAACAGAAGGGTCAAAGGACCAAGTAAAGAGAAAGTCAACTCATTTCACAATTTTGTCTGAGGCCAGGCCTAGTGTCAGCCACAAAATTGCTGGATACCACCCTATTCCTAAGGGGAATAATACTTTATCCCTGGTGAACCGCCTGACAGAGTGGGATCAGCCTCTGTAAGGAAGAAGACAGGAAAATTAACATTTACTCGGCTCTTACTTTATGCTAGGTACTTATTTATCTCCTTTAATTCTCAAGTCTGAGAAGAACCTTTGCTTGGTACTGCAAGAACCATTAAGAGAATTATTTCCCCATTAAGCAAGAAACTGCTTTAATGATTCCTGGATGACTATGGAGACCTAAATAGTCAAGACTCTCCCACAGTTTTTTTCTGGACACATCTCCTTGGGCAAGGAAAACAAAATAAAAAATGAACAAGTGGGACTACATCAAACTAAAAAGCTTCCATACAGCAAAGGACACTATCAACAGAGCAAAAAGGCATCCTACAATATGGAAGAATACATTTGTGAAAGACTTATCCAATAAGGGGTTAACATCCAAAATATATAAAGAACTCATATGACTAAACACCAAAAAAAACAAATAACCTGATTAAAAAGTGGGTGGAGGACCTGAACAGACATTTCTTCAAAGAAAAAATACATATAACCAACAGGCACATGAAAAGATGCTCCACATCGCTAATCATCAGGGAAATGCAAATCAAAACCACAATGAGTTATCACCTCACACCAGCTAGAATGGTCACTATCCAAAAGACAAGAATTGGCAAGGATGTGGAGAAACAGGAACGCTCCTACCCTTTGATGGGAATGTAAACTGGTGCAGCCACTGTGGAAAGCAGTATGGAGGCTCCACAAAAAACTAAAAACAGAAATATATATAAGCCAGTAATTCCATTTCTAGGAATTTACTTGAAAAAAAAAAACAAAATTCGATTCAAAATGATATATGCACCCCATGTTTGTTGCCACATTGACAATAGCAAAGATACGGAAGCAACCAAAGTGTCCATAGAAAGATGAAGGGATAAAGATGTGATATATATATATATATATATATACACACAATGGAATATTACTGAGCCATAAAAAAAGAAAACCTGCCATTTGCAACAACATGAATGGACCTAGAGGGTATTATGCTAAGTGAAATAAGCCAGGTGTAGAAACACAAATTCCATATGATTTCACTTATATGAGAAATCTAAAAACAAAACAAAACAAAATGAACGAGACAGCAGTAGACTCACAGACACTGAGAAGTGACTGGTGGTTACCACGTGGGAGGGGTTGGGATAGATGGGTGGGGAGCATGAAGGGTATAACGGGGCACAGAATTCTCAATTGTAATATAAGTTGGGTCAGGGGGATTGTAATACAGCATGGAGAATATAGTCAATGATTCTGTAACATCTTCCTATGCTGACAGTAACTGCACTAGTGGGGGTGAGGAATTTAATAATATGGGTAACTGTGGAACCACTGTGTTGTATACTTGAAAATATACACACTGTGTTGTATATATTGAAAACAATATAAGATTGTATATCAACTACAATTAAAAAAAAACCTCTCCCTACTTCTTCAGCATGGGTCATGGAGAGCATGATGTCTTTTGGCCAGCTGACAAAGGATGGAAAATTCTGGAGTCCAGGAACATATTTTGCCTCGAGGTGCTATACAGCACTATCTTCTGCTATGAAGGCAGTCTTTCTAGCCCCACTAGAATAAAGGATGAAAATAATCAAATCTCTCCAGTAGGGAAGGGAAAATAAAAGACAATGGCTGGAGTAAGTTAACTGGTAGGAAATTAAACTAATTATACATAAATGTGGATTAGTATTCAAACATTCCTGTGGGAGAGAGATAGAGGAAAGTAATGACTATTGGTTATATTCTGGCATTGAATCAATTAATTAGATACATTTTCTTTTATTTTTGAGATATATGGAGGAAATGAAAGTTTTTATTTCAGGTGCATAAAGACAAGAAAGGATCGAAGCTTTAGAGAACCAGAAAAAAAGGAAAACAGCATTAAAATTCCACAAGGTGGAAGAGAATTGGATCTAGGATATGGGAAAGAGGCAGATTGCAGGGCAAAGAACAAAGCCAAGAGAGAAAAAGATGAGGTGTGAAAAATCCAGCCAGAATGGAATGGCTGTACTGCAAACAGAAACCAGGGGACATGCTCAAGAGACGTAACAGGGGCAGCTCTGTATGTCAAGAAGGTCTGAGTGAAGGTATTTTGTTTAGAAGAAATTCGGCTCTCCTTTATGACTATCATTTTAGTCAAATTGATTTAGCAACCTCCAACACATCTCATCTTTTCCCCCTTTGGCTTTTATTTACACATTCTCCCATGAGAATGCTTTCACCCAAACACTGACATTTACTTCCTAAAATCTTACACCTAAAATATCATGTCTTCTGTCAATTTTTACCTGACTGCACCAATTACAACTTGTTTTATTTTAAATTCCACTTAAATTTTTATCAAAGGGTAAAGGGTTAAATAGTGCTGCAAGGCTTATATAACAAAAAAGCAGCAGTGCCCAGTGCTCTCGGTAGCCTTTCAGTTCTTTCTGTGGTTCCCTCTGGTATTTATCTCTGTATGATAATAACCTTATTCTTTCTCTTATCAATTTCAGATATTACCTTTGCACATCCTATTATAGATAACATATCACAAATTTTGGTTAAGTCAGTATTTAGTCCTCATAATTATTATGACTATGTAAACACTGTTCCCTGCTGAGGTAAGGAATATACTCTAGTTACATTTCTTTTGTGCAATTTGTTTTTTCTTAGATTTACAGTTGCTTTGTTTATACATTTGCTTTCTTTTCTTTACGCCTACCTCAAATTCTTGTCACCATTCCTCTCAAGTGAATTTTCAATACTCAAACCTACTGGATAATTCATAGCTTCTCTCTCTCTTTTTTTTTTCCTGGAGACAGCCTTCTTGGAATCATGTGTTTCATTCAATCCGGGGTACTCTCTAAACCTGCTGAATGAACTAGTCTTTTAAAGTATCCTTTATTTATCATAATGAGAGGAACTTTGTCAGGCTTGTAAATGTTGGATCCTTTGTTACCTGAATCCCATGTCTCTTTTTGTTAGTTAACAACTCTCTAGTGTTGGTGGGGCACAATTTCCAGCAACTTCCTAAGAATAAGTACATGTCTGAAAATATCTTGTTTGAAAATCATTTTCACTAAGCATTTCAAAGGCATTGCTCCTTGTCTTTTAACTTCCAATGTTGAAATGTCTGATGTTACTCTTAGATCCAGTCCTTTATATATGATATAAAAAAAGTCTCTGAAAGCCTATCTTAGTCCATTTGGGCTGCTGTAACAGAATACATAGACTGAGTGGCTTATAATAAACAACAAAAATTTATTTCTCAGAGTTCTGGAGGCTGGGAAGTCCAAGTCCAAGCTGCCAGCAGATTCAGTGTCTGGTGAGGATCTGTTGCCTGATCCATAGATGGCCATCTTCTTACTGTGTCTTCATGTGGCAGAAAGGGTGAGGGAGTGCTTGGGGTCTCTTTTATAAGGGCACTAGTCTCTTCATGAGCCCTCATGACCTAACCACCTCACAAAGGTCCCACCTCAGAACACTGCCACACTGGGGATACACTTCAACATATGAATTTTGGGGGAACACATTCAGTTCATAGCAAAACTTTAAGGGTCTTCTCTTTATTCCTGGTGTTTTGATATTTCATAATAATGATCCCTTTTGAGGGTAGGGTTTTTTAATTAATAGGCTTTCAGTAAGCTGTTTTAATAATTTATAAATTTTATTTTGCTAATGCATTTTTAATTTTTTTATTGAAGCATAGTTGATATATATAATACTATATTCAAGTATACAACATAGTGATCCAACAGTTATATACATTGTTAAATCCTCACCCCAATTAGTGTAGTTTCTATCTGTCAACATAGAAATGATGTTACATTGCATCTAAAAGAATAAACTAGGAATAAACCTAACCAAGGAAGTGAAAGACTTATACTCTGAAAACTACAAGACACTCATGAGAGAAATTAAAGAAGGTACAAATAAATGGAAACACATCCCGTGCTCATGGATAGGAAGAATTAATATGGTCAAAATGGCCATCCTGCTTAAAGCAATCCACAGATTCAATGCAACCCCTATCAAAATACCAACAGCATTCTTCAATGAGCTAGAGCAAATAGTTCTAAAATTCATATGGAACCACAAAAGACCCCAAGTAGCCAAAGCAATTTTGAGAAGGAAGAATAAAGCGGGGGGAATTACACTCCCTGACTTCAAGCTCTACTACAAAGCCACAGTAATCAAGACAATTTGGTACTGGCACAAGAACAGACCCATAGACCAATGGAACAGAATAGAGAGCCCAGATATAAACCCAAGCATATAGGGTCAATTAATATATGATAAAGGAGCCATGGATATACAATGGGGAAATGACAGCCTCTTCAACAGCTGGTGTTGGCAAAACTGGACAGCTACATGTGAGAGAATGAAACTGGATTATTGTCTAACCCCATACAAAAAAGTAAACAAAATGGATCAAAGACCTGAATGTAAGTCATGAAACCATAAAACTCTTAGAAGAAAACATAGGTAAAAATCTCTTGGACATAAACATGAGCAACTTCTTCATGAACACATCTCCCCAGGCAAGGGAAACAAAAGCAAAAATGAACAAGTGGGACTATATCAAACTAAAAAGCTTCTGTACAGCAAAGGACACCATCAGTAGTACAAAAAGACATCCTACAGTATGGGAGAATATATTCATAAATGACACATCCGATAAGGGGTTGACATCCAAATTATATAAAGAGCTCACACCTCAACAAACAAAAAGCAAATGAGCCAATTAAAAAATGGGCAGAGGATCTGAACAGACACTTCTCCAAAGAAGAAATTCAGATGGCCAACAGGCACATGAAAAGATGTTCCACATCACTAATCATCAGGGAAATGCAGATTAAAACCACAATGAGATATCACCTCACACCAGTAAGGATGGCCAACATCCAAAAGACAAACAACAAAAATGTTGGCGAGGATGTGGAAAAAAGGGAACCCTCCTACACTGCTGGTGGGAATGCAA
>JAVSCE010019891.1:0-28931 GCA_032199065.1 Smutsia gigantea
ATGGTAACAAGACTTATCATGGGGATCATTTCATAATAAATAAAATTATCAAATCACTATGAAGTATACCTGAAACTAATAGGCTATTGTATGTCAACGGCACTTTAGTAAAAAATAAATTACATTTTTAAAAAATTCCAAGTAATAGCATTTGTAAAAATAAATAAATAAAAGTTTGGTCACATGCTATAGTAACTGCCAACATTCCACCAAAGCAACACTCCTTCCTAATGTTCTACTTCAAGAACTGACCTTCTATAGCTAATGAGAATTCCAGTTAATTTTAGGTGGCTCTAATAGAACACTATTGTTTTTGATCTACCAATTTAGGTCAGCATTGTTCATATTTGTAGTGGCAAGCTTAGTGTATTATATTTCCCAGGAGAGTTCTATTACTCTCTACCCCTGTGGACCTGACTCTGCTGTTTTTCTCTCAATATTCTTGGTCAGAAAGCTAAAAATGTTGCATTACACTTCTCAGATTGCATTTAAGGTTCACAGGAAAATTAGGATGCAGTCATATGTTCCCACTCCTGCTCCTACAGTTGTATGTCAGTAGAGAAAATAAACCCATGAGTGATAGTAATTCATTTGTAATCAATCCAGACCACATTACAAATGGTCCCGTGGGTGAATGTTATGATAAAAACCAAATGACTTTTATGTCTATCCACTTCACAGATCAGTGATGTCCCCACAAACAACCTTTCTTCTTCAATAAGTACCATGGATCTGCAACTCACAAAATTATTTTTAAAATTTTTAAAGTTTTTTCAGTCTGTATCATGTCTTGGAATTTAGAAATTCTAATGCTCTTCTACCTGCCCTATGTAAATGAAAAAGACGGTAGCATCTTTGTATTAATCTTAAATATTGCCTTCTTAGTTTCCCACTCAATCTCAATTTCCTGGATTCTGGGTCCTATACCCACTACCCTATCATAACTGATCTTGCTAAGGTCACAAATAGCTTCCTAATTGCAAGATCCAAGGGAGATTTTTCAACCCTTATTTTACTGGACCTCTTTACTGTATTTATTAATGACAACAACCCCCTCTTTCCTGAAATTACTCACTGTTGACCAAGACACCAAATTCTCCAACTATTTTTTTTTCTTTTGTGGGTTCCTATTCTTGCAGTTGCTCAGCAAATATTGATGTTTCCCAGAGTCTGTATCATTCTTATCTTCTCACTTTACACTTTTCCCCAGATGATCAAATTCACACTCAAGTTCTCAAATATTACCTATATACTCGTAACTCCTATATCTCTAACCTATATCACTCATTTAGGCCTAAGAATTAAGTACTAAACTGCATGTTAAAAGTCTTATAGAAACCTTAATATCACACCTGAACTCATCCCTAAATCCCATATCACATCCTCTCCTCCAACTGTAATTATTTGGTATCTATTGTCATCATCTGCTCAATCACTAAAACTAGAACTTTTAAAGTCACTTAGATTCCTCTCCCTCTTTCCCTCCTCCTATATCCAGTTGGTGGCTTTGTCCTTATACCTTGGGTCTGTCATCACTTTAACATCCACACTACCATTACCCAAGACAACCCAACCTGTTACATATTCCCCTTCCAACACTCTTCCAAAAGGCTTCAGGCCAAGCTATTTAAAATTTTACATATAAACACCATGCTTAAAAATCACTCAGTGCCCACATTTCCTACACAATAATGCCCAGAGTTCTTAATTTGTTATTTAAATTCTTCATGATTGTCCCTATCGGTCTTGTACCCATTTTCTTATCCAATGCTTCATTCAAGCAATGCTGAGCTGCTTATAGTCCCTCACACATGCCTTCTTGCTTCTCACGCATTTCCTTTGTTTCTGCTGCCTTCTCTGCCTTGTTCCGAACACTCTTCACTTGTTTAACTTTCAATCATATTTTAATATTCAAAATAGGTATCACCTTATCCAGAAAGCATTGCCTGACATCCCCACATCAGGCTTTTTCCCACTATCCTATGAACTATTCTATTTCATTCATCTTTGTGTCTCCAGCATCTAGCATGGTACCTGTTATACAATGCATGTCTATTGAATGAAGAAATTCCAAAGGGTAACCCCTAGCTATTAAATATGGAGACTTAAGGAACAGCCCTAAACCCATCCATTCCCTTACAATGTCTAACCTTCAGCTTCCATCTTCTTGAATTATAGAAGCACACACTTTATAGTCTACTCTTGAAGATCTTCCTCCTCAGTCATCCTGACTACTTGTTACTTATATTTAGAACTTCTCCAGTTCAAATACATCTAGATGTGGGAGCAAATCAATTTTTTTCATACAAAGTAGAATATTGTATTTTTTATTTTTAATATCCACCATGATTGTGCTCATAATATTCTTGATCTTTTGGCCACAGCAACCTAAGTAGATGTCTTCAGGATATTTATGCACTCAAGAAATATTTAATGAGTGCCTATTTTGTGCCAGGACTTAATGATTCAGCATAACAAACAATAACAACTAAAAACAAGGTCCCCACTCTCATGGAGCCTGCATCTTGTTTTAAGGGTGGGAGGAGTCAACACAGACGGTGAAAACATAAGTAAGGAATAAACAATAAAATATACATAGCAAGTGCTATAGAGAAAATAAAACAGATGAATGTGATGAGCATAATTAGGTGCCCAAAGAGGCTACTTTAGACAGACTCCCAACTCTTTTCTAAACATGTAACTGATCAACTAGGAACACATTAGCCAATGAACATAATTTGGACTATTTCCCTCAAATGCATGCTGTGTACCACACTAACTCTCACCACTATCCTGCCCAGTCACCTTTAAAAGTCCTACCTACATTCTTTAATCAGTATGCCATATCTTCCAATTCTTTTGAGTCAGGGAAATGTTAAAAGTGGTTCCACAGAGTCGCTGGCTGGATTTACCTCTTTGCATTGCAGAGTTAGCACAGACACAGAGAATGGCTTTTCCTGTTTTACAACCTCCAACTTAGCATCTGACTACCTAAAAGACTTTGATGTTAACTGCCAACTTGGGCAAATGTATTGTGGACTTACTCTTCCACATAGTTCTAGTCAACAAACATTTAACAAATATTATACTATAAATTAATGAAAAATAAGGTTAGTCTCAACATTTGTATCTGTGAGACATCCTAGTTTCCACTTGTCTACCCAGAGAAGTACATGCTTGGCGTCAGTGTGTCTCTGTAGTTCCTTTCACCTCGTGTGCTCAGTAACTCCCTTCAAAGTGACAAAACTTTCGTTTCTTTACCCCAAAAGGTATTGGGTGGTGTTGGTGATAGAAATGAAAAAGAACAAAATGAGAAAACCCAGGAAAGTGATGGCTCTTAGCCAGCAAAACAGAACTTTTATGTAGGAAAATACAGTGATAATAGTGATATTTACAATTTTGAGAATTTCCAAAAGGCTCTGGATATGTCCTTTGTGAACATTAAGAGTCTATAGCAGTGTTTCCTAAAATTGTCTGACCATCAAAATTACCTGGATCACATACAAAAGATACAGATTAGCAGGCTCCTTCCTCCGAAGACTATCATTTATGAGGTGAGCTAAGGACAGAGTATCTGTATCTTTAACAGTTGCACTAGATGAATATAATGATCTGACAGGACAGGGAAACACTGGTCTACATTACGTCCCTCATAGGATAAATAACTTGTGCAAATGGATTGTAAAGGTTTTCACAAATAGAAAGTCAATACCTGTTTTTATCCTTTTCCCTTTCTTCCTTGTTTTTGTGGCGCTTTTATGAAATTGTGATATTTAAGGAAGTTTGACTTCTAAAGCTCTGCTTCCCATGTGAAAGGGAAATCAAATTCTTAATGTTATTCTGGCTTTTTCCCAAAAGTTTGCCATATAATTCCAACAGTTTTGTACTCACCCAAATACCGTATCGCCTATCATGTCAAACATTCTTGGTAGCTGAACTTTATTTAAGCACTTTGTTTAGGCCATTCATCAGTGTTATTTTACATTTATCATGTTTTCCATTTAAGCAGCTTTCAAATCTCAATATTTTTCTTAGGCTGAGAGTAATGATGATTTTATCCAATTTGTTATACATTGGGAAGAATAGATTGGTATTATTACTATGATAGTATTTTAATCAGAACAATCATAGAACTAATTAAGGGCAGAAATAAAACTGGAAAAAATTTCTGAATTCTCAGTCCAGTACTCTTTCCACTACACTACACTGCCTCTCAGTATGCATTAATGTAAATGACTATAAGTGTGGATTTCAGAATAATAAACAGATTGTTAGCTATTACTTATTCTAGAATATCTTTATTCTGATGAATCTATAAACCATTTGTACTCAAACTGAATAATAGTTGGAGTAAATGTTAATTTAATTCTTGAATTATCAAATAGAATTAGTGGCATTGTTATTCATTTCTAACCCTTTTACCCTTTTACATAGCAGAACTAGATATGTCAGGTTTAACCGAAAGGGGAAAAAATATTCTCAAATACATTCATTTCTGTTGACCTAAGTTTCTCAGAAACTACATCATTAGGAAAACTTCCAGTAAGAGCTTTTTAAATGTGCTGCATCACCTAATATAACTCAACAGAAGTTTATGAACTAATCATAGGTTATGCCTGCACTTATATTCTACCTTACATTGTTACTGTCCCACCGATCTGTCTGTCCTGTTATCCCGAACTAGATGATCAGCTCCTAGAGAGCAGAAACTATATGGTAGATCTGTTTTTTTGCAAAGTCATTAAATGCATGCTATTTGGTTGACCACTTCAGTATCACAAGGCCCAACGGGACCTCCTGGGAGCATTTAACTTGTTCCTTCTTTCCTCAAACTAAAACTAGGTAAATGACTAAACCATATTTCACACACACTGGCTGTCCCCAAGTGGAATCTAGCCTTCATATAATAGTTGTCAGCAGATATTTTTTAAAAACAGCTCAATAGTCCTCCACCCACTCTTCTCTTCTGTTTGTTATCTGCCTGTTATAAAGTGGCCATTAACGCCATTGTCTTCATGGAAATCTCTAGAGATAAAGATTTTAAATATAAAAACCCTCACGCAGATGATCAGGAGGGTTTGTTTGGTAACCAGTCAAACGTCTTCACTTTTAGCCCTTGCTTTCCTCTTTTGAGCTTCTCAGGGATTAGAGACTAGACCAACTACTTCACATCGCAAATGTTATACTGGAAAATTAGGACTAGGTCACCCATTAGTCATCCATTCTCCAGGAATAATAAGCTTCGTTAGTTTCACTTTTCTTCACAAGTCTAGTTTTTGTATCTTTCATTCTATCTCCCTGCCGCCAATCTCACCCTCTCTAATCCCTACCACCACCAGTGATTTGAACCAAAAGTAAACAGAACCATGTTAATTCCCCTACCTTAAGCCCTTCCCTGGTTCCTATAGGATATATTTGAATCTCATTAGCGTGGTATACAAGTCCCTGAGGACCTAACTTTTATCATATTCTTCCACGTAAACTCTTGCTACTTCCCATTTTGCATTCTATACTCCAGCAACTCCATACCTGTGTTTCCCCACCGTTTACTGGGAATGTAATCAGCCAAACTGCCTGTGGTCAAGAGGCCCTCCCTTCTTGGGATACCCTTTCCGAGCTGTGCCCTATACCTTATTCTTTAAGGTTCCAGCTCTCCACTGTTAGTCCATTCATTCTCTACTGATTTCCACAGTGAGGTGTGCACACTGGTGGCAATACACAAAATGATGCATTGGAGTGTGAAAAATATTAGAACTTTTATGTGTATATATTCTCATCTCATTTTTTTAATATTGCCATTTTGGTGGTATCTGTAGTAAAAATATTGGTAAAATATATGCATATACAATTAAACCCACACATGCATAGAGGCAAACTTTTTTTATGGCTGAATTACATTGCCAATAAAATTTGGAGTCTATTGTTTTTCTCTTTTCACTTTTCATGATTTCTCTAAATGATAGTGTCCAGTCCTGTAGCATCAATTAACATGTAAATAAAGATGTCTCCCACTTCTATATTTTCAGCCTAAACTACTCCTAATATTTCCATCTATGTTCTGGAGTTATTTCAAAGTCAATTTGTGTAAATTTGAACAAATTATTTGTTCTTCCCTATTTCCCCAATCTATTTTTCATCATGCTTCCTGCTTTTGTTAATTATAACATTTTCTAAGCTAGAAACTTATAAGATTTTATTGACTCTGTAGGGGCCAAGGGTAGGCCCCCTCAAAGTGTGCCACTTTGGCAGGCAGATTATGTCAGAGCTGAAAATAATCAAGGCCCAAAAGACTCAGAACAAAACTTGACCTTTTCCCCTAACTGCATAAAAAGAATTTAGGTGGAGTAACTGCTCCAGGAGGAAAGCTATTACCACAGATAACTATATTATTATACGAACTACATGTAGACAGGGAGGAATATGGCTAAGTCTGTTAAAATTCCTCTCTACATCCCATTGTTTCTGTGTGGCCCAGAAAGCATTTGTTTACCAAACATTTATTCTTTCACCTCCCTGTGAATTACTCCCTTTCCCTTTGAAGTCCCAAACTCCTAACCCCTTTTCCTTGGTTCAGGATGATATATGTATTTCCTTTTCCCTGACTATTTTTGGAATCTCATGCCTATGGATTCCCTCTATGTACATAATTAGAGGGTTTTTTCTCCTGTTAATCTCTCATGTCAATTTGATTTTTAAACCAGTTAGAAGAACCTTGAAGGGTAGAGGAAATTTTTTCTTCCCCAATAACTCCTCCTTAATTTCTTTCAAATATATTTCTTATTGTATATCCCTACAACCATCTTTATTTGAATCCTTCAGTTTATCACACTGGACTGCTGCAAGTCTCCTAACTAGTTTCTCTACCTCCAGTTCTATCTCCTTTCAGTTCCTCCTTCAGCCTACTCAAAAGATGCTTATAAATTGCAAATGAGATTAGTCATTTTTCCTTCTTAAATCTGTTTGTCAGTCACCACTGACTTCAGGATAAAATGCATGGTATTTTAGCGTGGGCTGGAAGGTACTGAAGGCCCTTAATGATGATAGGGCTTCAGCTAGCTCTCTAGTGTCATCTAACCTAGCCCTCTCACAAGACGTAGACAACAACTTGCTGTTTTCCAAGTGCATCATGCTCTCATTGCTCAGTGCATTGACTCGTGTCATTTTTTTTTTGTTGTCTAGAGTGCCCTTCCCTTAGAGTTCTTGCAAGACTCAGTTTGAGAATAATCACTTAAATTCAATTTAATTCAAATTCAAATTCCTCCTCTATAAATCCTTCGCAGATAACAATTCCTTCCAAGATTGATTTTGTCCATCAATTGTTAACAAAGAAACGATTAATTGTTAATTCTCCAGGTGCACAGTTCTGTTGTGTGTGGAGTGTGGGTAGAGATTATTTTTAAATGATTTGGCTTGAAGTTGTTCTATGAAAAATCTCCAAGTTATCTATATATCATTAAATATTCAAAGGAAAAAGTTTATTTTTATAAGACCTGAACTAGTTCAGAAAATGGTGGAAAGATGACTTCTTTGCTTTCATAAAACAGATTCTGAGAGGTTTGGAGTTTGCAAGGGAACCATAGCAACTGATTAGTCTCACTTCCATTTTAGTGGGGAGGAATCGGACTTGGAGTTTACATTATTTGCCTGAGCTGTGTAGGTAATAAGCAGCAGAAGTGGGAAATCAAAACAACCTCTTCTGTCTCTCTTTTTAGTGTTATTTTTTCCCCAGTAAACTAGAAGTTCTTGATTCTTTTTGTGCTATAGACCCCCTCTGATGGTATGGTGAAGCTTATGAACTTCTCAAAATAATGCTTTTAAATAAATAAAATACACAAGATTATAAAGAAACTAAATATATTGAAAATAGAGTTATCAGACTACTTGAAAATTGTGATATGGTGAAATACATCTTCATTAAAGCATTAAGTAACAAGATCTATTAACAGGCTTAATAATTATGCTAGGCATAAAAATAGACATGAGCAGGGTTGAGACAGAATAAAGCCAGTAAAGCCCACTAAATGGGAGTCAAAGAGTTAACTAGGTAAAACCAGAAAGGCAGAACCGACTCACAGAGTTGATGAGTTAATTAGTTGAAGCTCCAAAGGCCAGGAGTAACTCAGAATGTCCAGATATTCCCCAGATAAATAAAAGTATCCAAGTGCAGCCCACATCTTCATTGTATCAATTAGATCATGCCATTGTAAAATCTAAAAATCCTGCAAAAAGACCAGCCTATTCTTCAACTTAACCTACATGGCTGTTTTTTCCTCTTCTTCCAGCCCCTTAATAAAGTAACTTTGTAACCAGGGCAGGAGGAAGACCTCCAAAGTGTAAATAAACCCATGTGGACAAAGAATGCTGGGATCTGGACCAACAGTCATCTAAATAACTCTATTCTTAAGACAAAACTTCAAATGAATTATGAATCACCTGTATACATAATGCCTTATGCTGATCCTTACCCAAAAGCCCTGTAAAACTGCAGAACCTATACCCTTAAGCACACCTCCTTTCTGAGGTTGCCCACACTCACCTTTCTTCAAGTGTGTCACTCTCTGTGTCCTACTTCAGATAAGTAGGGAAGGACTGCTGAGAGGTCTAATCTGGGGCTTGCAAGTTCCTGTCACCAGGTGACCCAGAAGGAACTGTACCTATATGACCAGGCTCCTTAGTAGCCTGCCTGAAAATCTCCTTTCTTTCTTTTGGGAAGTTCTCAGAGCATAATCTCACTCCATCCAGTACTCTGTGGCTCCCCCAAAACCTGGGGTGATAGGGACTTGGTTCCACACCATGCAGATTCAAATGGACATTGGATCCCAGGTGACACTGGCTTTAGGAGTTGGCAGGGGATGTGCCCTACACAGAGTAGGAGTTCAATGAGCTTCTCTTTCCTCCCTCTGTTTTTCTTTCCTCTCTGCTTTATTCAAGTAAACTTGCCTTTGTCTGCCTTCACTCTGGCCTGCTCCTCCCTTAGAGTGTATTCAAATAAAACCTTAACTCTGCTTCACTACATTGTCTGCTTTTCAATTCTTTGTTGTGGCAGGGACAAGAACGGAGGAGAATAAATGCAACCCCCAACAATTATTCTAATTTTGAAGTCCAAAGCAATGTCCAAGATGATATGTTGAGGTATCTGAAAGAGCTATAATGTGATTGCTATTGATGAAAAAGTCACAGGTATTGCTAGTACAACTGTGCGGCAAGGGCTTCTTGTTTTTTGAACATACATTGAAGGAAGTGCTACTTTAAAGTAATCAAGTAGTGGAAATAAAGAAGTAATTATTTCCCCACAAAAATTCACAGGCACCAGATACTTGAACCTACACAAATGATAAAATTATGTAGAACTAACCATACATGCACACACACATAGCAAACACACATTTATAAAACTGCAGAAATCTGAATAGGATCAGTAGATTGTATAAATATTAATAGCCTAACTGTGATATTGTGCTATAGTTTTGCAAGATACTACCATTGGGAGAAATTGGACAATAGGGTACATAGGATCTCTCTATATTTCACAACTGCATGTGAATCTACAATGACCTTACAGTTTTCCCTTGTAAAATTCAAACTCCATGTTAAGAACAACTGCACCATCAAAATCTTGATGTATTGTTTCCCAAAGTGTTCTTGAAGATATGTTCTAAGGCATGTGAAAGGTACTGGGAAATTGAGAAATATTTTTTAAAAAGCTCTAACTCAGATTTGTTTGAGAGTATTTGCCCAGAAAACCTTATTTTATGGAATATTGAGTATCTGAAATTGACTTGAATTCCACAAACCCCACTTTGAAAGTGCTGCCTTTATTCGTCACAGGATCATATCAGCTCTTATCACAATAGCCTATGAAAAGCATTCAAGATAGCATTTGAATTAAGATATTAGGACA
The DNA here is from genome assembly GCA_032199065.1 of Smutsia gigantea. NCBI lineage: Eukaryota > Metazoa > Chordata > Mammalia > Pholidota > Manidae > Smutsia > Smutsia gigantea. The sequence goes on from JAVSCE010019891.1 coordinate 9,902, forward strand.
GATTGTTATCACTCTTCTTTCATCATTATTTTTGAGCAACGTGGTTTACTTTGGGGTGGTGTCTGTTTGAAAGGTGCCTGCAACCAGGTGGAAGGGCTATGTGGGTGTACTGTAACATTTTCACACTCATTATTTTCCCTTGCAATTCAGTGAGCTGTACTGAATTGAAAATAAATCTGTCAACAAACAAAGAAAAAGAAAAAATTAAAAAACTCTGAGGGACAGAAGAATCAATTTAAGGGAACATAGCAAAAAAATTAAAAAATATACTCACCATGAGACATGTACAGAATACTCTTCACAAATTTATGCAACTAAACTCACATTTGAAGAAATTAAGGCATGCTCTTCTGTATATCCTTAGAGAAGGTACTTCTAGGTTGAGTTTTGTTCAGTGTATCAGTCTTTTTTTAATCTTTCTGAAGATATCTGAAGGACTACTATTGGGGGTTGAGTTTATTCTCCTTGGTTCTTGTCCCCATGGCAACAAAGAATTAAAGGGCAAAGATACAGTAGTGAAGCAGAGTTAAGGTTTTGTTTGAAAACAGAGGAGGAGCAGGTCAGAGTCAAGGTAGACAAGGGCAGGTTTACTTGAATAAAGCAGAGAGGAAAGAAAAACAGGGAGAAAAGGGAAGCTCATTGAACTCCTACTCTGCATGGGGCAAGTCCCCTGACAACTCCTAAAGCCAGTGTCACCTGATATCCAATGTCTGCTTGAATCTACACCGTGTGGGAACTAGGTCCCTATCACCCCGGGATTTGGGGGAGCCTTAGAGCACTGGATGGAGTGATACTATGTTCTGAGAACTTCCCAAAGGTGAAGAAAAGAGATTTTCAGGCAGGCTACTAAAGAGCATGATCATACAGCTGCAGTCTTGTCATGCTCACATCACAGCTCTCAGCAGCCCCTCCCTATTTATCTGAAGTAGGACACAGAGAGAGACACACCTGAAGAGAGGTGAGTATGGGCAATCTCATAGAGGAGGCATGTTTAAGGATTTAGGATATGGGGTTTTATAGGGCATTTTGAGTAAGAGTCAGCATAAGGCATGATGTATACAGGTGGTTCATAGTCCCTTTGAAGTTTTGTCCTAAGTATAGGGTTACTTAGGTGACTGTATGGGTTTGTGACTTCAGCATTCTTTGTCCATGCAGGTTTCCTTATACTTTGGAGGTCTGTCTCCTGTCCTGGTTACAAAGCAAGTTGATTAAGGGGCTGGAGGAAGAGGAAAAACAGCATATAGGTTAAGTTAAAGAATAAACTGGGCCTTTTTTGCAGGCTAAGTAGATTTTACAATGGCATGATCTAATTGATACAATAAAGACATGGGTTGCACTTGAATACTTTTGTTTATCTGGGTAATATTCTGACATTTAAGTTACTCCTGGCCTTTGGAACTTCAACTAATTAACTCATCAATTCTGCGAGTCCTTTCTCACTCTCCAGTTTTACCTGGTTAACTCTTTGACTCCCGTTAAGTGGGCTTTACTGCCTTTATCCTCTCTCCACCCCACTCATATCTATTTTTCTGCCTAATAGTTCTACTTTTGAATAATTATACATTGCATTCAACTTAATTCAGCACAATGTGGTGAAAAGAGCACTTGGCTTGGAAACTTGCTGTCTTGCCAATGGGTTTCAGCCCCAGGCAAATTCACTATGGACTCAGTGAGATTGAGGAATGACAATGGAATGTTCTTGGGGTGAAAGGGTTGTTGTGCCCAAGTCGCAAGTCCCCGAAAGACCACCAGGGAGCCGATTCCGATGCAAACACACAAGGGTCGTTTATTTCAAGCTCGAGCTCAGGCCCGCACCTGTCACCAACTCAGTGGTTCCAAAGTGATAGCCCAGAGCCTAGGGTAGGCAAGGTTTTTATGCATTACGAGGTGCAGGAAGAAAGGAACTTACACCTGGCCTCTGCTGATTGGATGATTTAAAGTAAGGGTGGCTTGTACATTCTTTATTGGTTGAGTCTGGCTGGTGCTAAGCTGTTGGCTGATGTAACATGTAAGGTATGTTATCTTTAAGGGACAGGAGACTGGACCTTGAGTGTCTGGACCTTGAGGTCATTGCTAGGGAACTATCTGGGGCGAGAGTCACTGGAACAATGGGTGGTTTTTCCAGTAACTGGAACAAAGTTTTCTTAGAACTAGGTTAGGGCTGAGGCCTCCTTCTTAAGATGGCCTTTTTAAAATGGAGTTTCTCTTGCTCTCACAGGGTTTATGCTTAACTTTATTCCCATGGTGGCAAGTCAATCACTAGAATCCCATCCACTCAGAGAAAGAATGCATGCAGCAAGCTGGTCTCTTCCTCTGGGCCTCTCTACCTCGACAGCCATCTCAGTCTCTGTCCTCAGCACTACCACCACTCCAGCCTCTGCTCTCCTGCAGTCTTGCTGCCATGCAGCAGCCCTGCCACCATGTCGATCAGAGCACTGGGCAGAGCTCTTTATATAGAGTCAATAACAATGTATTGCCCACCCATGTGTAGTGAGCTAGCCAGCCAGGGCCAGGTGAGAATCCTGGCCATAGGAACCTTCACTTTATCCACACTTGCAATGAAGATGCCAGTCACAATTATGTCATTCACTGCATGACCTTAGGCAAGTCATTTTGCTTGCCTTGGACTTCTGTATGTGGTTTGTTGCCTACATTCAAAACTGGAAGAGAATAAAGTTTAGACTAGCTGATTTTAAAGGAAACTTTTAGTTATATAGACACAATTGTCTTGAGCTACTATATGCAACATGCATTATGCCCAAATTAAAAGTATTATTACCAACATTTAATGAATCTTACTATGCATCAACTTTTTGTGTGTTTTACATTTTTCATTTATTTGGATCCTCATGAACCCCCATTAATAAATATTACTATTATTACTATTTTATTATAGATGAAAAAACCAAAGTAGAGAGGCCAAGTAACTTGCCCAATGTCTTGCAGCTAATGAGTGAAAGAGCAGAAATTTGAACCTAGATAGTCTGACTTCAGAGGCTCTGAGATTAACTAAGATATTGAAGGGTAGCAGAATTTGCCACCCCAAAACATGACTCTTTGGCATAAGGATTATTTTAAGTTGGTTATTTTTAAGAAACAGCAGATACAAGAGAAGCTCTGAAAACCAAGTAGAAGTTACCTTTTCATAAGGGATATTTACATTGGAGAAGGCAATGACCTAAATCTTCATAAAAATGATACCCCTGTTTACTGTGCTTTTCCTGACACCTCCCATAACTGGCTCATCCACCTCTTTACATCTTTTGTCTTTAGCTGGAGATGGTATTTAAGGTGGTGGCTTGGGCCATGTTGGGGAGTTTTACTCAGTTTTCCTAGATCTCTCCCATGTATACAGAAGATATACATGCTATTAAACTTGTTTGTTTTTCTCCTGTTAATATATCTTTGATTATGGTGGGTGGTGGGAGGTATCTCAACTAAGAACCTAGAAGGGTAAAGGGAAGATTATTTTTCCTCTCTTACAGAATGAAACTGAAGAAATAAATACCCATGCAAAGAGAGGAAGATAGGACCAAAACAAGAAAAATACAAAAAGAAAGTGCTCTAACTTCAATAGTTGCATATTCCATATGTATGTCAAGAACTTAAGTGGTATTACACAGATGGAACAATGTGAAGCACTTAGGAAGCTGTTTTGCTGTTCTGAAAGTTATCCAATGAAAGAAAGACAACAATAAAGAATAAAGCTTTATTGGCCCCAAATTCTCATTCCCTAGACTTATTTCTGCACTCAAGAATATAGATCAATGTGTTGTTGTAACAGCTTATGGATATAATGTTTTCCTTTTAGTGTATTCTATTTGTACCATACAAAATAAAGTGTGTGTGTGCCATAGATAAAGAATGCTAGCCTGTATGTACATAAGAAATCTTTACAGTTTCCAGTTTGTTAAGGAATAGTTGTATAGAGATGAGATTAAAGATGGCAGCATGAGAGGTGAGACAGAGGCTTCCTCCTAAAACCTCATATAATATGAAAATATAACTAATACAACTACTCTTGAAAGAGCAACAGGAAAGAGGACTGCAACAAACTGCATACACCTGGAGACAAGAGCAGACCTCATGGAAAAGGGTAATATACTAAAGCTGAGGTCGTGCGGGATCCAAGCCCTTCCCCCACCCCAGGTCATCAACAAGAGGAAGGGGAATGGAGCAGGGAGGGAGTGGAGATCTGGGACTGCTGAATACCTAACTCTGGAGATCTGCTCTGGGAACAAACCTACATTTCATGGTGCTTGCATGATACTCTCATAATTAGGGGGTTGGAAAGCTAAGACAGGCAAAATTCCTGAAGAGACTAAGATTCCAGCTGCTTGTGGAAAGCAGGGATCCATATCCGGCTGCTCTAGGACAAAAGAAAGGTGGGAAGTCTGAGAGACTTCCTAACAAAGAAGCCCTTAGCAAGAGGGCTGCTAACGGGGGAAGGATTGCACAGAGCTTACTCCTCAGGAGAAAGGACAGGTAGACAAAATTGTCCAGGTGAACTCTGCCCAGCAGATTGGGAGCTTTCCCAATCTTCAGGTGCTCCAGCTCCCAGGCTGCCTACACAGCTCCAAGAACCCATTCTGTAATGACAGGCATAGCAGCTGGGAAGCAGGAAACAGATCTTTCCTCCTCCTAGGCACCAATACCACTCCCCTGAAATCCCCAACATTGCTTCAGGGGCTGAGCAGCTCCAGAGAGTAGAGCTTCGGGACACTAGAGAGCGCCATACACAAATATGAAACACCAAAGGAACCTGGTCCAGAGTAAAATTATGAATACAACTCCTGAGAAAGATTTAAGTGATATTGACCTCATGACTCTCCCTGAAAGGGAGTTCAAAATAAAAATCATTAACATGCTCATGGAGGTACGGAAAGATATTTAAGAACTCAGGAATGAATTATGGTCGGAGATCCAATCGTTGAAGAACACAATGGACGGTATTAAAAGCAGATTGGATACGGTGGAGGAGACGATAAATGGAATAGAAACTAGAGAAGAGGAATACAAAGAAGCTGAGGCACAGAGAGAAAAAACGATCTCTAAGAATGAAAGAATATTGAGAGAAATGTGTGCCCAATCCAAGCAGAACAATATTCGCATTATAGGGATACCAGAAGAAGAGAGAGAAAAAGGGATAGAAAGTGTCATTGAGGAGGTGATTGCTGAAAACTTCCCCAATCTGGGGAAGGAGATAGTCTCTCAGGCCATGGAGGTACACAGATCTCCCAACACAAGGGACCCAAGGAAGACAACATCAAGACATATAGTAATTAAAATGGCAAAGATCAAGGATAAAGACAGACTATTAAATGCAGCCAGAGAGAGAAATAAGTTCACATACAAAGGAAAGCCTATCAGGCTATCATCAGACTTCTCAGCAGAAACCTTACAGGCCAGAAGGGAGTGGCATGATATATTTAATGCAATGAAGCAGAATGGCCTTGAACCAAGATTACTTTATTCGGAAAGATTGTCATTTAAATTTGAAGGATGGGTTAAACAATTCCCAGATAAGCAAAAGCTGAGAGAATTTACCTCCCACAAACCATCTCTACAGTGTATTTTGGAGGGACTGCTATAGATGGAAGGGTTACTATGGTTTAATGGCTGTCACCAGAGGTAATAAAAACACAGTAAAGAAAGCAGAACAGCTAATTATTAAGAAAATGCAAAACTAAACTAACTATTCCCAAAGTCAATCAAGGGATAGACGAAGAGTATAGAATATGATACCTAATATATAAAGAATGGAGGAGGAAGAAAAAGGAGGAGGAAAAAAGAAAAACAAAGAACATTTAGATTGTGTTTGTAATAGCATATTAAATGAGTTAAGTTAGACTCTTAGATAGTAAGGAAGTTAACCTTGAACCTTTGGTAACCATGAATCTGAAGCCTGCGATGCCAATAAGTACATACCTATCCATAATCAACCTAAATGTAAATGGAATGAATGCATGAGTCAAAAGACATAGAGTCACTGAATGGATAAAAAAACAAGACCCATCTATATGCTGCCTTCAAGAGACTCACTTTAAACCCAAAGACATACACAGACTAAAAGTGAAGGGATGGAGAAAGACATTTCATGCAATTAATAGGGAGAAAAAAGCAGGAGTTGCAGTACTTATATCAGACAAAATAGACTTCAAAACAAAGAAAGTCACAAGAGATAAAGAAGGACATAACATAATGAAAAAAGGGTCAATCCAACAAGAAGATATAACCATTATAAATATCTATGCACCCAACACAGGAGTTCCTACATATGTGAAACAAATTCTAACAGAATTAAAGGGGGAAATACAATGCAGTGCATTCATTCTGGGAGACTTCAACACACCACACACTCTGAAGGACAGATCAACCAGACAGAAAATAAGTGAGGAGATAGAGGCACTGAACAACACATTAGAACAGATAGACCTAACAGACATCTACAGAAGTCTATACCCAAAACCATCAGAATACACATTCTTCTCAAGAGCACATGGAACATTTTCAGGAATATATCATACACTAGGCAACAAAAAGAGCCTCGGTAAATTCAAAAAGATTGAAATTGTACCAACCAGCTTCTCAGACCACAAAGGAATGAAACTAGAAATGAATTTCGCACAGAAAATGAAAAATCCCACAAACATATGGAGGCTTAATAACATGCTCCTAAATAATCAATGGATCAATGACCAAATAAAAACAGAGATCAAGCAATATATGGAGACAAATGACAACAATAATTCAACACTGCAAAATCTGTGGGATGCAGCGAAGGCCGTGCTAAGAGGAAAGTATATTGCAATACAGGCCTACCTCAGGAAAGAAGAACATTCCAATATGAGCAGTCTAAACTCACAATTAATGAAACTAGAAAAAGAAGAAGAAATGAGGCCCAAAGTCAGTAGAAGGAGGGACATAATAAAGATTAGAGCAGAAATAAATAAAATTGAGAAGAATAAAACAATAGAAAGGATCAATAAAAGCAAGAGCTGGTTCTTCAAGAAAATAAACAAAATAGATAAACCCCTACCCAGACTTATCAAGAAAAAAAGAGAGTTTACACACATAAACAGAATTAGAAATGAGAAAGGAAAAATCAGTATGGACACCACAGAAATACAAAGAATTATTAGAGAATACTATGAAAAATTATATGCTAACAAACTGGTTAACGTAGAAGAAATGGACAACTTTCTAGAAAAATACAACCTTCCAAGGCTGACCCAGAAAGAAACAGAAAATCTGAATAGGCCAATTACCAGCAACGAAATTGAACTGTTAATGAAAAACTGACCTAAGAACAAACGCCTGAACCAGATGGCTCCACCACTGAATTTTATCAAACATTTAGTGAAGACCTAATACCCATCCTCCTTAAAGCTTTCCAAGGAGTAGAAGAAGAGGGAATACTTCAAACTCATTCTATGAGGCCAGCATCACTCTAATACAAAAACCAAGTAAAGACACCACAAAAAAAGAAAACTACAGACCAATATCCCTGATGAACATAGACGCAAAAATACTCAACAAAATATTAGCAAACCAAATTCAAAAATACATCAAAAGGATCATCCATCATGATCAAGTAGGATTTATTCCAGGGATGCAAGGATGGTTCAACATTCGAAAATCCATCAACATCATCCACCACATCAACAAAAAGGACAAAAACCACATGATCATCTCCATAGATGCTGAAAAAACATTTGACAAAATTCAACATCCATTCATGACAAAAACTCTCAAGAAAATGGGTATAGATGGCAAATACCTCAACATAATATAGGCTATATATGACAAACACACAGACAACATTATACTTAACAGCGAGAAGCTGAAAGCTTTTCCTTTCAGATTGGGAACAAGACAAGGATGCCCACACTCCCCACTTCTATTCAACATAGTACTGGAGGTCCTAGCCATGGCAATCAGACAACACAAAGAAAGAAAGGCATCCAGATTGGCAGGGAAGAAGTTAAACTGTCCCTGTTTGCAGATGACATGATATTGTACATAAAAAGCCCTAAAGAATCTACTCTAAAACTACTAGATCTAATATCTGAATTCAGCAAAGTTGCAGGATACAAAATTAATGCACAGAAATCTATGGCATTCCTATATACTAACAACGACCTAGCAGAGAGAGAAATCAGGAAAACAGTTCCATTCAAAGTTGCATCAAAAAGAATAAAATACCTAGGGGTAAACCTAACCAAGGAAGTCAAAGACCTATACTCTGAAAACTACAAGATACTCATGAGAGAAATTAACGAAGATACCAATAAATGGAAACACATCCCATGCTCATGGATAGGAAGAATTAATATTGTCAAAATGGCCATTCTGCCTAAAGCAATCTACAGATTCAATGCAATTCCTATCAAAATACCAACAGCATTTTTCAACAAACTAGAGAAATTAATTCTAAAATTCATATGGAACCAGAAAAGATCCCGAATAGCCAAAGCAATCCTGACATGGAAGAATAAAGCATGGGGAATTACACTCCCTGACTTCAAGCTCTACTATAAAGCCACAGTACTCAAGACAATTTGGTACTGGCACAAGAACAGACCCATAGACCAATGGAACAGACTAGAGAACCCTGATATAAACCCAAACATATATGGTCAATTAATATATGATAAAGGAGCCATGGACATACAATGGGGAAATGACAGTCTCTTCAACAGCTGGTGTTGGCAAAACTGGACAGCTACATGCAAGAGAATGAAACTGGATTATTGTTTAACCCCATACACAAAAGTAAACTCAAAATGGATCAAGGACCTGAACGTAACTCATGAAGCCATAAAACTCTTAGAAGACAACATAGGCAAAATCTCCTGAATATAAGCATGAGCAACTTCTTCCTGAACGCATCTCCTTGAGCAAGGGAAACAAAAACAGAAATGAACTCATGGGACTACATCAAACTAAAAAGTTTCTGTATGGCAAAGGACACCATCAACAGAACAAAAAGTCATCCTACTGTATGGGAGAATATATTTGTAAATGACCTATCTGACAAGGGGTTAACATCCATAATATATAAAGAACTTACACGCTCAACACCCAAAAAGCAAATAACCCAATGAAAAATTGGGCAGAGGATATGAAGAGATAGTTCTCCAAAAAAGAAATCCAGATGGCCAACAGACACATGAAAAGATGCTCCACATCACTAATCATGAGAGAAATGCAAGTCAAAAACAATGAGATATCACCTCACATCAGTTAGGATGGCCACCATCCAAAAGACTAAGAACAACAAATGCTGGCGAGGATGCAGAGAAAGGGGAACCCTTCTACACTGCTGGTGAGAATGTAAACTAGTTCAACCATTGTGGAAAGCAATATGGAGATTCCTCAAAAAACTAAAAATAGAAATACCATTTGACCCAGGAATCCCACTTCTTGGAATTTACCCAAAGAATACAACTTCTCAGATTCAAAAAGACATATGCACCCCTATGTGTATCGCAGCACTTTTTACAATCGCCAAGATATGGAAGCAACCTAAGTGTCCATCAGCAGATGAATGGGTAAAGAAGAGGTGGTACATATACACAATGGAATACTATTCAGCCATAAGAAGGAAACAAATCCTGCCGTTTGCAACAACATAGATGGAGCTGGAGGATATTATGCTCAGTGAAATAAACCAGGTGGAGAAAGACAAGTGCCAAATGATTTCCCTCATTTGTGGAGTATAACAATGAAGCAAAACTGAAGGAACAAAATAGTAGCAGACTCAGAGACTCTAAGAAGGAACTAGTGGTTACCAACGGGGAGCGTGGGTGGGGAGGGTAGGAGGAGGGGATGAGGGGTATTATGTTTAGTACACATGGTGTGGGGAATCACGGGGAAAACAGTGTAGCACAGAGAAGGCAAACAGTGAATCTGTGTCATCTTAGTATATTGATGGACAGTGACTGAATTGGGGTATGAGTGGACTTAATAATATGGGTAAATATAGTAAACACATTGTTTTTTCATGTGAAACCTTCATAAGAGTGTATATCAATAATGAGTATCTTTGTTATTCATGATAGGCTCTGATAGTTTATGCTCATGAGCTGAGTCATGGTTTGCTCCTATATAGTTTAAGCTAACTGAGATGACTTAGGGTAGGAGCTAGCTGTGCCAGAAGGACCAATTTAGGGGATTAGATGGTTTGGGCTTTGAGCCGTGTAACCTCCGGTTAGGGAAGGGAAGCTGGTGATTGAGCTCCATCACGTGGCCAGTGGTTCTTTTGGGAGTTGAGTTTACTCTCCTCGGTTCTTGTCCCTACCACAACAAAGAATTGAAGGGTAGACAACAGCAGTGAAGCAGAGTTAAGGTTTTATTTGAATACACTCCAAGCGAAGAGTGGGCCAGAGACAAGGCAGACAAGGGCAGGTTTACTTGAATAAAGCAGAGAGGAAAGAAAAACAGAGGGAAGGGAAGCTCATTGAACTCCTACTCTGCATAGGGCACATTTTCTGCCAATTCCTAAAGATAGTGTCACCTGGCATCCAGTGTCTGCTTGAATCTTCACGGTATGGGAATTAAGTCTTTACCAGCAGTATTTGAGGGAGCGGCAGAGTACTGGATGGAGTGAAATTATGTTCTGAGGACTTCCCAAAAGAAAGGAGATTTTCAGGTAGGCTACTAAGGAGCATGATCGTATAGCTGTAGTCTTGTCAAGCTCAAATCAGCTCTCAGCAGCCCCTCCCTGCTTATCTGAAGTAGGACAGAGAAATAGTGAAGACTTGTGCTTAAGTCTGGAAAATAGAATGAAATAACAAAGTAACAAAGACACCACTGGAAGAGTGCAGAAACAAAACTTCTTAAGTTGAGCAGTGAGAAGTTTTTATTTAAGGCAAAAAAGTGCACACTCGAAGAAAGGGAGTGTGGGCCACCTCAGAGAAGAAGTACCCATAAGGGTTTAGGGTCTGGGGTTTTTACAGCTTTTTGGGTAGAAGTCAGCATAAGGCATGATGTGTGTAGGTGATTTACGATTCCTTTGAAGTTTTGCCTTAGGAATAGGGTTATTTAGGTGACTGTGTTGGTCCAGATCCCAGCATTCTTTGTCCACATAGGTTTATTTATACTTCCAAGTTCTGGTTCCTGCTCTGGTTATTAAGGGGCAGGAAGAAGAGGCAAAAACAGCCATATAGGTTAAGTTGAAGAATAGGCTGGGCCTTTTAGCAGGCTAAGTAAATTTTACAATGAAGACAGGGGCTGCACTTGGATACTTTTGTTTAACTGGGAAATTTCCAAATATTGTAAGTTACTCCTGGCCTTTGAAACTTCAGCTAATTAACTCATTAATTCTGTGAATCTCTTCTGGCTCTCTAGTTTTATCTGGTTAAGTCTTTTGACTCCTATTTAGTGGGCTTTACTGGCTTTATTCTCTCTCTACCCTGCTCATGTCTATTTTGTTGCTTAACTAACTGTTCAATCAATCCTGCCTATATAATCATATTACAATAAAATGTCTGGACAGTGAAGTTCAGATGAGCTTCCCTGGTTAACAATACTCTGTGCACGTTGTCACATATCAGTACGCCAGGAAGATGCTGCATCCTGTCCACTGGGAGAGAATACTGGAAGCTTCACATTTGGGACCATCCCAGATCTTGCTATACGCATCTCTTCTTTTGGCTGGTCTTGAGTTGTATCCTTTTTTCTGTTGTAAAACTGTAATCATAAGTATAGCACTTTCCTGAGTTCTGTGAGTCATTCTAGTGAATTCATTGAACCTGATAGGGTAGTAGGAAATTCTCAAATTTATTATAGCCAGTTGGGCAGAAATGTGCATGGCCTCAGAACCCACAATCAGGTGGCTGATGTCTGAAGTGAGGGCAGTCTGGGGAGGATTGTGCCCTTAACCTGGGAAGCTTGGCCTAACACCAGGTGTTTAGCATCAGGAGTTGTTATAATAATCCAGTAAGAATTAACTTCATATATGACATCAGAAATGTTTAAGAGCAGGATTATACAAACAGCTCTTCATATAATATATATTTAATTTTTTTCAACACCATGATTCATTAACAATGTTGAACTCTAAAAGAACACTTTTATGATCAGTCATTAAACCAAACTCATAATGTATAATATCATACATTTCAGTGCACAAAACTGAACTTCTTGGGTAAACCAAGACATTCACTATTTCTTTTTCTTTAATAAAATCAAACCTTTGAAACCAAGATATTTTCTTCACACTAGATAAATGGATTATATCCATCAGTCTTATGTCAGTATTAGACAGGTAATTTGCAAACAAAACTTTATTTCTCTTTCACTGAGTCTAAATCCAGACTTTCATATTCTCTCTGTTCTTCAACTTCAACCTACAATGACATCAATATAGTTAGGAAAAAATTTTACTGTGTAATATGCAGTTAATGGTGTTGAATTTTTTCAGTAACATTACAGTTCTACAACTATGTCCAGTGATACTGAAACTTGTTATCAAAACAAAAGAAAGCCATTTGGTTTGCTGACTGTAAGGGATTTCCTATATTCAGGTTAAAGAAAACACATCCCATTAAGTGAAAGGTGGTAGAGTAAAATAAGGAATGTAGTAAATAAGGAATTAATTGAACTCATTCCCAAATTTAGAGGGTGGTTAATTTGTTTAGTGTTTCTGAAGGAAGCTAAGGTTGCCCAGTGTGGTTTTCTAACCAAGTGAAGGGTTATTGACCAGTGGTACTTCATTCAGTTTCCAATCCTCATGATAAAGAGCAGTTTTAGATTCAGTGCTTCACTCATCTTTTCAATAAATGTTTATCGATTACTTGTTATGTACCTAGCACTATGTTAGACACAAGGAAAACAGAAATGAAAGAAACAAACCCATTTCCTGCCCTTGGAGGAAGAGCCTACCCAAGATCTAAGGAGCTCTTGTGTAATGGAGGAAACAACCAAGAGAACAACTGTGATAAATTCTCTGAAAGTTATAGTGATACTCAATGTTTTATTGGAGTACTTCTGCCTAGAAGTGTCAGAAACAGTTTCACAGAGGAGATGAAGTGTTCTTAGGCCCAACCTTCAAGCTGTAGTTTAAAAACAAGTCAAGGCAAGGAAGGGAAGTTGTAGGCATAGAATAGACGCATGGAGGCAGGGTGACCATACGTCTTACTTTTGCCAAATTTGAGGGGACACAGGACTTCCAGTACTAAAACCAGGAAAGTCCCTGGCAAATTAGGATGAGTTGGTCATATTTCAAGGAAATTGTATTCCTTTAGTGAGTCAGGGCCGGCATTTCTAAAAAGAGTGCATCACATGTAGCAAGTTTGAATAGTGTTTCATGACATTTTTGTTTCACAGATGTGGCATTTACATATGTGTGTGAGTGTGTACATGTGTGCATGCACATGTATATAAGTAAATCTAGGAATTTTACATGTCTTTCTTCTCAACATTTTTAAGCACTTTTGAGCAACTATCTCTTCAGAGAATAAACAAGGGTCTTTTTTCCCCAGTGAGCAATCTTGCTAGCAAGATAGCACGAGCAGAAGACCTGTGTAGTACAGGAGTACTGATCCCAGAAGGGGACCCACACTTCATTTAATTTTCTGCTGTCACCATCACGAAATTCTTAATACTTTTGCCTTTTAATTTGTGTTTCTTAGGTCAAATCCAGTGGCACAATGGAGCTGGGCATAAGCAAAAGAGATACGCCTGATGACAGCATGCATACCATAAGCTTAGGCTCAGGAGCCAATGAGCTCTGAACTTGGATGCCTCGGACCCACTTACTAGCTTAGGGCAGTTTGGGGTTTTGCAGAGCCGTAAGGGAGTGATGAGACCAAGACCTCTGCCCAGGTAGGCTGTAGTGATGGCAGAAGCAGTAGAAGCAGCAGCAGTGGTGACATCCTGTCCTTACAGCATGTATATAAATATTAAATATCTCAGCAGAAGCTGTAGGAGCTCAAGCACTAAACTTTGTCAGTGAATTATTACAGAGTAAAAGCATACACATGGACATTGCAATAAAACATATGATTTTTTATTAAAATGTATCTGGATTTGAAAAATTGCTGCAACACTGCAAAGTAAATATCCACAGACTTAGTAATAGAAATTAAATTTAAAGAACACCATTTTCATTTGACACTTCCCATGAATCAATTAATGGAGAAGAAAAATTTTTAATTAATTTCCTTATAATTGAAGATAAAGCTATAGAATGCATAAACAGGCATGTTGAATTAGATACAAATTATGAAACACAGTTTCTTCTACAACCTTAAGCTACAAAATGTCTTACAAGTTAGAAAACGTCAGGAAACATTAACATGTCATCATATAAACTTACATTTAAAATTAAATTCAGACTTACATGAAACAGATTTCCATGAACAGTTAAATCTTTTTCAAAAAATTGTTCTGCAAAAAAGATCAGTCTTAGATATACTCAAATTTTTATTTAGAACCAAGTTATCAGAAATTATCCCAATGTTGTCGTGGCCTACATAATACTCTTAAAAGTTCCATCAGCAGAAAAATTTTCAAGAATCATTTTTAGTCTTGCATTTGCCAAGAGAAACTGCTGTCACTTTCAACTACAGCAATTAAAATTAAAGTGGCTAAAACTATACATGTTAATGACCTAATAAATTAATATAGGAAATTATAAGAAAGTGAGCCAGAAAAGTATTTTGATGGATCTAGATGTCCCTTATTATGTTTCATAAATGATAAAATATTTTAAAGAAAAAGTTTTATATTTTACGAACTGTCCACACATTTTTCTTGGTTTTTGAAGGAGGGACCCCACATTTTCATTTTGCAGTAGGCCTTGCAAATTATGTAGCCCACTCTTATTGCAAGTATTACCATAGAGAAGAGAGAGAGAATCAGCTTTCCTAGAAAGAAATTTGTATTTTTAATAAATATAGCATTAAACAAATGAAGCTATGGTACTGTAGTAATTACTATCTCTGTATGCTCAGGGTATTTTCCCAGCCCTATTTCTTATAAAAGTGAGTGAGCATGTGACTCAGGCTGGGACCATCATAGCAACCCAACTGTATGACCCTAGTGATTGGCCCAGCATAAGCATTCCATTCTTGCATGCAATTAAAGTCCTTCTTCAGAATTTTTCAGCTGGAAGTCGTAGTGAAGTGTCTCTCTTACCTCTAGACAAGGAACTGTAAGGATATCACAGAACTATAAGGATCTGACCATAGGGGTGCCAGAGGCAATTTTCTCCATCAAGTAAAGAAGCCTGAGAAGACACTAGTACTCAAAGGAGCCAGTGAGAGAGAGGGGAGGGGGAAAAAGAGACCCAGGGCATTGAGATGCCCCTATTTTACATACCTGAGATTCTTAAAGCTGCCCTATCCTTGAAGTTTTTTTTTTTTTTCTTTCCTGATTCAGAGTTACCCTATAGGCTTTCAATACATTCATTTCCCCCTTAAACTAGTTGGAGTTTGATTTCAATCTCCTCTAACCAAAATAAAGCAGACTAATAGATGGATAATAACTTTATATGATCAAAAGTATAATGCTAATCTTGGTAGAATATTTTATAATGTGTAAAATACATGCAGTCGCTCATTTGACATTCACATCAATTCTGTGAGCAAGGTAGGATAAGTATTAATACAGGTGTGTCTTTCATACATTCAGTGGAAAGCTTCACGAGGGAAAATATCTGTATCTTTGTCAAGTTTTATAATCATCCAGCAACCAACTATATTTTAGAAATAATAAAACTGAGGTGCAGGGGATATGGTTGTCCCAAAGATCTACAAGTGGTAAGTGGCTGGTCAACAACTCATTCCCCTTGATATCTAGCATTTTCTTTCTTATGACAGGCCTTGTATTTGGCACTAGAGATATAAAGGTGAGCAAGCTTCTAGTCCCTACTCTCAAAGAATTCTGAGTCTAGTGCAATGGTTCACAAAGGCTTACTCATGAATTTTGATAGGCCCCATTCAATCTTTTCGAAATGACTGGCCTAATGGTAGGTTTATATTAACTGTATTTACAAAAAAAGTCATGGAAGTGCACCTTGTTGATATATTTTATCATATTTTCATTTCTATCAAATGATAAAATAATTTCCTGGATAAAAACAACCCCCTTCTGTGGGAAATTTGTCATATCCAGTGCAGTAGTAAAACCTGGCCCTTGATGGACACTTAATTAACGAGTTCACTTCCTGTACTCCCCATGCCCACCTCTAATAGTCTTACTCAGAGGTGATAGAATATTTAAAAGATTGAGATACTAAGACAAATAGAACTTGGTCCAGTCTTAGTTCTGCCAGTTATGAGCTCTATTACTACTAGAAAGCTTCATAATCTTTTTGTACTTTACTCTCCTCATCTGTAGTGTGGAGATAATAAACAGTACTTATCTCACAGGATTACGTGTGAGGATTAAGTGTAGTGTTGCAAAGTAAAGCACTAGGCCTATATTTTGCAATGTAACATATTTTAAATTAGGGTTTTTTTCCCCTAATTCTAAGTTAAAATAAAGTATAAGAAGTATAGGTCAGTGATTAAATAATCCAAATAGCATGATCTATAGTAAAAAAAAGGCATGAACAATGCTATGACAGTGCACTTTCATGATTAAATAAATAAGAAGGGCATACAGATGACATTTCTTACGACTTTACTACTAAATATCTTTACTTACTTTTTTTTATATCATTAATATACAATCACATGAGCAACACTGTGGTTTCTAGATTCCCCCCATTATCAATTTTCCACTACATACCCCATTACAGTCACTGTCCGTCAGTGTAGTAAGATGCTATAGAGTCACTACTTGTCTTCTCTGTGCTGTATTGGCTTCCCCGTACCCCCCCCCCTTACGTTATGTGTGCTAATCGTAATGCCCCTTATTCCCGTTATCTCTCCCTTCCCACCCATCCTCCCCAGTCCCTTTCCCTTTGGTAACTGTTAGTCCATTCTTGGGTTCTGTGAATCTGCTGCTGTTTTGTTCCTTCAATTTTTGCTTTGTTCTTACACTCCACAGATAAGTGAAATCATTTGGTACTTGTCTTTCTCTGCCTGGCTTATTTCAGAGCATAATACCCTCCAGCTCCATTCACGTTGTTGCAATGGTAGGATTTGTTTTCTTCTTTTGGCTGAATAACATTCCATTGTGCATATGTACCACATCTTCTTTATCCATTCATCTACTGATGGACACTGAGGTTGCTTCCATTTCTTGGCTATTTTAAACATAGGGGTGCATATGTCTTTTTGAATCTGAGAACTTGTTTTTTTTGGGTAAATTCCTAGGAGTGGAGTTCCCGGGTCAAATGATATTTCTATTTTTAGTTTTTTGAGGAACCTCCATACTGCTTTCTACAATGGTTGAACTATTTTACATTCCCACCAGCAGGGTAGGAGGGTTCCCCTTTCTCTACAACCTCACCACCATTTGTTGTTGTGTATCTTTTGGACGTTGGCCATCCTAACTGGTGTGAGGTGATATCTCACTGTGGTTTTAATTTGCATTTCTCTGATGATTAGCGATGTGGAGCATCTTTTCATGTGCCTGTTGGCCATCTGAATTTCTTCTTTGGAGAAGTGTCTGTTCAGATCCTCTGCCCATTTTTTAAGTGGGTTATTTGCTTTTTGTTTGTTGAGGCACATGAGCTCTTTATATATTTTGGATGTCAACCCCTTGTTGGATATGTCATTTATGAATATATTCTCCCATACTGTTGGATGCCTTTTTCTTCTACTGCTTGTGTTCTTTGCTGTACAGAAGCTTTTTAGTTTGATACAGTTCCACCTGTTCATTTTTGCTTTTGTTTCCCTTGCCCAGGGAGATATGTTCATGGAAAAGTTTCACATATTTGTACTTAAGAGAGTTTTGCCTATGTTTTCTTCTAAGAGTTTTATGGTTTCATGACTTACATTCAGGTCTTTGATCCATTTCAAGTTTATCTTTAGTTACATTTGCTTTGACATTAATATTGATACCACAACCATATTATTTTCAAGCATTTGGTTTATGAAATGTACATGGTTCATAGATTTATCAAACTTAAAATGCATTACAAAGTAACCTTAACCTGTTTATTCTATAGTTGAGCTTGACAAGGCGTACCCTTTGCAACCTCCTTTTATTCTCCCATTTACTTACCGTTTGAGAATAACACTATCAAAAGTTCTTTTGGGGACTAATATTACTTAAGCCTGAATGTGAATTTAGAAGTATTAAATGGATTAATCTAAGTATCTTGTTAGTTTGTAGTAATTACTTTAACGTTTTTCTAATTTTCAAGAGATTTGAATAGCAAAGTAGGATGCATTGATTAAAATTCTAAATTGACAAAGGCTATTAATTTGAGAAGCATAAATGTTATGCAGAATATGGTGTCATGCAAAGACTTATTTATTTCACTACGGATGATCCACTAGGGCAATCAACATGAATGCACATCAGGGACCAAACTTCAGCCCTGTAATATTTTTCTTTGGGGAGAAATAAAGAGCTGCCTTTAGGTGCTGCAATTTCAGGCACTTTTCATCAATGCTTTGAATAGTTGCTCAGTTCTACTCATTTTATTTAATGTCAACAACTATTCTGGATATTTTGGCCTGTATTGGGGAGAAAAAATCTTTCTCTACTCTCCAGAGGTTCTTCTGGATGGTCTAGGAATTAAATTGACTTGAGACAGATTAACAGGAGAAAGTCAAATTTAATTTGTATTAATTGTGCGAACCCCACATGCATGTGAGGTTGAAAGACAAAAAGGTAAAGTGAAGTATATATGCCATTCTGAGCCAATGGGATAAGGGCCTGACTTCAAAGAGGAGGGTAATTGACAGGACCACACCCACTGTTACTTGGCACTGGAGCATGTCTGCCCCTGGCAGGGCATGTGCCAGGCCCAGAGGTGCCCAAGGCTGGCTGTGGGCTGTTGTGTGGTAGGGCATTGGGCCTATGGAGAACACCTACCCCAATCCTTTTGCTGACCCAGACCTCTCTGTCCCCCACCTCCTCCCAGCCTCTCAGCCTTTCTCACCACCATTCTCCCTTGGCACAC
>JAVSCE010019892.1:0-34513 GCA_032199065.1 Smutsia gigantea
AGAGCTGACGGACGAAGTGAGGGAACTGAGGAAAGAAAATGAAGAAATCAGACAAGCGATCGACGGGCTTAACAACAGAATGGATGAGATGCAAGAGACTGTTAATGGAATAGAAAACAGAGAACAGGAGTACAGAGCAGCTGAGGCAGAGCGAGATAAAAGGATTTCTAGGAATGAAAGAATATTAAGAGAACTGTGTGACCAATCGAAACTGAACAATATTCGCATTCTAGGAGTACCAGAGGAAAAAGAGAGAGAAAAAGGGATAGAAAGTGTCTTTGAAGAAATAATTGCTGAAAACTTTCCGTCGCTGGGGAAGGAAGTAGTCTCGCAGTCCACCGAAGCTCATAGATCTCCCAACACAAGGGACCCAAGGTAGACAACACAAAGGCACATAATAATTAAAATGGCAAAGATCAAAGATAAAGACAGGGTATTAAAGGCAGCTAGAGAGAGAAAAAAGATCACCTACAAAGAAAACCCATCAGACTATCATCAGACTTCTCAACAGAAACCTTACAGGCCAGAAGAGAATGGCATGATATATTTAACGTAATGAAACAGAAGGGCCTCGAACCAAGAATATTGTATCCAGCACGATTATCATTTAAATATGTTGGAGGGATTAAACAATTTCCAGACAAACGAAAGTTGAGAGAGTTTGCCTCTCATAAACCACCACTACAGGATATCTTAAATGGACTGCTCTAGATGGAAGTACACCTAAGGCTAAAAAGATGTCACCAGAGAAAATAAAATCATAGCAAACAAAGCAGACCATCCAAATACTAAGTAAAGGCAAAGAATAAAACACCTAGTATATAAAGAATGGAGGAGGAAGAATAAGAAGGGAGAGAAATAAAGAATCATCAGATTGTGTTTACAATAACTTAACAAGAAAGTTAAGTTAGATTGTTAGATAGTAAAGAAGCAACCCTTGAACCCTTGGTAAATACGAATCTAAAGCCAGCAATGGCAATAAGTACATACCTATCAATAATCACCCTAAATGTAAATGGACTGAATGCACCAATCAAAAGACACAGAGTAACAGAATGGATAAAAAAGCAAGACCCATCTATATGCTGCCTACAAGAAACTCACCTCAAATCCAAAGATATACACAGACTAAAAGTGAAGGGATGGAAAAAGATATTTCATGCAAACAACAAAGAGAAAAAAGCAGGTGTTGCAGTACTTGTATCAGACAAAATAGACTTCAAAACGAAGAAAGTAGCAAAAGATAAAGAAGGACATTACATAATGATAAAGGGGTCAGTCCAACAAGAAGATATAACCATTATAAATATATATGCACGCAACACAGGAGCGCCAGCATATGTGAGACAAATACTAACAGAATTAAAGGAGGAAATAGACAGCAATGCATTCATCTTAGGAGACTTCAACACACCACTCACTCCAGAGGACAGATCAACCAGACAGAAAATAAGTAAAGACACAGAGGCACTGAACAACACACTAGAACAGATGGACCTAACAGACATCTACAGAACTCTACACCCAAAAACAACAGGATACACATTCTTCTCAAGTGCACATGGAACATTTTCTAGAATAGACCACATAGTAGGCCACAAAAAGAACCTCAGTAATTTCAAAAATATTGAAATCCTACCAACCAACTTCTCAGATCACCAAGGTATAAAACTAGAAATAAATTTTAGAAAGAAATCAAAAAGGCTCACAAATACATGGAGACTAACAACACTCTCCTAATTAATCAATGGGTTAACGACCAAATCAAAACAGAAATCAAAGAATATATGGAGACTAATGACAACAACAACACAAAGCCACAACTTCTCTGGGATGCAGCAAAGGCAGTTCTAAGAGGAAAGTATATTGCAATCCAGGCCTATTTAAAGAAGGAAGAACATTCCCAAATGAATAGTCTAAAGACACAATTACTGAAATTGGAAAAAGAAGAACAAATGAGGCCCAAAGTCACCAGAAGGAGGGACATAATAAAGATTAGAGAAGAAATAAATAAAATTGAGAAGAATAAAACAATAGAAAAAATCAATAAAACCAAGAGCTGGTTCTTTGAAAAAATAAACAAAATAGATAAACCCCTAGCCAGACTCATTAAGAGAAAAAGAGAATCTACACACATAAACACAATCAGAAATGAGAAAGGAAAAATCACGACGGACCCCACAGAAATACAAAGAATCATAAGAGAATATTATGAGAATCTATATGCTAACAAGCTGGAAAACATAGAAGAAATGGACAACTTCTTAGAAAAATACAACCTTCCAAGACTGACCAAGCAAGAAAAAGAAAAACTAAACAGACCAATCACCAGCAACGAAATCGAATTGGTAATCAAAAAACTACCCAAGAACAAAATCCCCGGGCCTGATGGATTCACCTCTGAATTCTACCAGACATATAGAGAAGAAATAACACCGATTCTCCTTAAAGTTTTCCAAAAAATAGAAGAGGAGGGAATACTTCCAAACTCATTCTATGAAGCCAGCATCACTCTAATACCAAAACCGGGCAAAGACCTCACCAAAAAAGAAAATTACAGACCAATATCCCTGATGAACGTAGATGCAAAAATACTCAACAAAATATTAGCAAACCGAATTCAAAAATACATCAAGAGGATCATACACCATGATCAAGTGGGATTCATCCCAGGGATGCAAGGATGGTACAACATTCGAAAATCCATCAACATCATCCACCACATCAACAAAAAGAAGAACAAAAACCACATGATCATCTCCATAGATGCTGAAAAAGCATTTGACAAAATTCAGCATCCATTCTGATTAAAACTCTCAACAAAATGGGTATAGACGGCAAGTACCTCAACATCATAAAGGCTATATATGACAAACCCACAGCTAACATCATACTTAACGGCGAGACGCTGAAAGCTTTTCATCTAAGATCGGGAACAAGACAGGGATGCCCACTCTCTCCACTGTTATTCAACATAGTACTGGAGGTCCTAGCCACAGCAATCAGACAAAACAAAGACACACAAGGCACCCAGATTGGTAAAGAAGAAGTCAAATTGTCACTATTTGCAGATGACATGATACTGTACATAAAAAACCCTAAAGACTCCATTCCAAAACTACTAGAACTAATATCTGAATTCAGCAAAGTTGCAGGATACAAAATTAACACACAGAAATCTGTTGCTTTCCTATACACTAATGATGAACTAACAGAAAGAGAAATCAGAAAAACAATTCCATTCACAATTGCATCAAAAAGAATAAAATACCTAGGAATAAACCTAACGAAGGAAGTGAAAGACCTGTACTCTGAAAACTACAAGACACTCCTAAGAGAAATTAAAGAGGACACTAACAAATGGAAATGCATCCCATGCTCTTGGCTAGGAAGAATAAATATTGTCAAAATGGCTATACTACCTAAAGCAATCTACAGATTCAATGCAATCCCTATCAAACTACCAACAGCTTTCTTCAATGAACTGGAACAAATAATTCTAAAATTCATATGGAACCACAAAAGACCCCGAATAGCCAAATCAATCCTGAGAAGGAGGAATAAAACAGGGGGAATTACACTCCCTGACTTCAAGCTCTACTACAAAGCCACAGTAATCAAGACAATTTGGTATTGGCACAAAAACAGACCCACAGACCAGTGGAACAGAATAGAAAATCCAAACATTAACCCAAACATATACAGTCAATTAATATTTGATAAAGGAGCCTTGGATATACAATGGGGAGATGACAGCCTCTTCAGCAGCTGGTGTTGGAAAAACTGGACAGCTACATGTAAGAGAATGAAACTGGACTACTGTCTAGCCCCATACACAAAGGTAAACTCAAGGTGGATCAAAGACCTGAATGTAAGTCATGAAACCATAAAACTCTTAGAAAAAAACATAGGCAAAAATCTCTTGGACATAAACATGAGCAACTTCTTCATGAACATATCTCCCCGGGCAAGGGAAACAAAAGCAAAAATGAACAAGTGGGACTATATCAAGCTGAAAAGCTTCTGTACAGCAAAGGACACCATCAGTAGAACAAAAAGACATCCTACAGTATGGGAGAATATATTCATAAAAAACGTATCTGATAAGGGGTTGACATCTAAAATATATAAAGAACTCACGCACCTTAACAAACAAAAAGCAAATAATCCAATTAAGAAATGGGCAGAGGACATGAAAAGACACTTCTCCAAAGAAGAAATTCAGATGGCCAACAGGCACATGAAAGGATGCTCCACATCGCTAATCATCAGAGAAATGCAGATTAAAACCACAATGAGATATCACCTCACACCAGTGAGGATGGCCAACATCCAAAACACAAACAACAACAAATGTTGGCGAGGATGTGGAGAAAAGGGAACCCTCCTACACTGCTGGTGGGACTGCAAATTAGTTCAACCATTGTGGAAAGCAGTATGGAGGTTCCTCAAAAAACTCAAAATAGAAATACCATTTGACCCAGGAATTCCACTCCTAGGAATTTACCCTAAGAATGCAGCAGCCCAATTTGAAAAGGACAGATGCACACCTATGTTTATTGCAGCACTATTTACCATAGCCAAGAAATGGAAGTAACCTAAGTGTCCATCAGTAGATGAATGGATAAAGAATAAGTGGTACATATACACAATGGAATATTATTCAGCCATAAGAAGAAAACAAATCCTACCATTTGCAACAACATGGATGGAGCTAGAGGGTATTATGCTCAGTGAAATAAGCCAAGCCGAAAAAGACAAGTATCAAATGATTTCACTCATATGTGGAGTATAAGAACAAAGAAAAAATACTGAAGGAACAAAACAGCAGCAGACTCACAGAACCCAAGAACGGACTAATAGTTACCAAAGGGAAAGGGACTGGGGAAAATGGGCGGGAAGGGAGGGATAAGAGGGAAAAAGGGGCATTACGATTAGCAGATATAATGTTGGGGGGGCATGGGGAGGGCAGTACAACTCAGAGAAGACAAGTAGTGATTCTATAGCATCTCATTATGCTGATGGACAGTGACTGTAATGGGGTTGGTGGGGGGGACCTGATGAAGGGGTAGTTTAATAACCGTAATATTGCACATGTAATTGTAGATTAATGATAATAAAATAAATTATATTTAAAAAAGGATTGTTTTATCACTTTATTTGGAGCTTGATTTTTTTTTAATAGTATCAGGCAAAAACGACCATTAGTATTCTACACATCCAGAGAGGTGACCCTTGGTTTTCAAGGAAAAATAACATAAAGCAACAGACCATTCACATTAGGATCATGTACAGTGTTATTTTTTCCCCCTAACAGTGTTTTCATGATTTAGATCATTAAATGGGAGGATTAGAAGGTCCCTTCAAGGCCATTTGGTTCAGCCCTTCATCCCACGAGGAATCAGTGAGGCTCCATTCAGGGCGCTGGGACTCAGTATAAAACCAATCTGAGTTTCAACCCCAGCTTGGCCACTTTCCAGCTGAGCCACCTTGGATGTGTAACTTATGTTAAGGTGCCTCAGTTTACTTGTCCATAAAATGATACCCATATCCACAATACCACAGAGCTGACAGGAAGGATAAATGAGTCACCAATAAACATTAGCCCTCTTAGGGGAATTTTGAATTTTGAATGTGATATTTGACCCTCGAACAATGACCACACAGAAAAGCATTCTGACATTCAGTTTCTGTCACTGGCCCTTAGGATATTCTATGGCATCAGCCTCATTCATAGTCAGACTATGAGGCCATGTAGGCAGAAGCCCTCATTTGCCAAAATACCTTCTCCCAGCAGTTGGACACAGTGCCCTGAAGCCCATCATTACTGATGCGCTGTACTAGAGAGCAGTGGGTGGCCACTCCAGGAGGCAAAGGACTAAACTGACCCCTGTTCCACAGATTTCTAGCTGTATGGCTCTGGGCAAGCAACTTACCCATTCTGAGCCTCAGCTCTCATCTCACCTGCAGGGGACGATGGCAATACCTGCTCTGCCCACCTGTGTATTCTGGGGGTCAAATGAAATTGTTTCTGGTAACAGCTCCCAATCAGTAGCAGGAAGAGCATGAACACAAGGAAGTTAACCCGACTTCACCATTTAGGTGTTTCTAAGACACCTCCAGGCCAGCATGACTAATACCAAATTCACGCCCATCCTCAATCAGGTCCTTCTCCGTGGTTCTCCATGTCATGGATGGCACCACCATCTGTCCATGTAGTTGCTCAGGCCAGAAACCCAGAGTCATTGACTCTCTCCTCTGGTTCACCATTCTTGTCCAACACATCACCAAATACAGGAATTTTCTCTTAAAAATACCTATGAACTCCAACCACTTCTCTCCACCTCCACTCTATAGCCAATAGTATCTACTGCCTGGACCCCTGCAGTAGCCTTGTAACTGGCCCACCCTTCCCCACTCTTGGCCCCTCCACTGACTTTCTGATACGCTTCTGAGATAGACCAAAATCCTTCACACAGCCTGGTCCCTGGCCTGGCCCTCCAGCTTCACTGTTTACCATTCTCCTCACCCTCAGCACTGGCCAAACTGTGAGGCCTCTCTTAGTTCCTCGAAACCACCATGCCTTCTCTGTTTTCTTGGACACTATCCCATTCCCTTCCCCTGATTAACTCCTACCCTTCCTGCAGACGCTGGCTCCAAGCACTGCCACCATGTCCTCAGGGAACTGGTTCCCGACCTCCCTGACCAAGCCACTTCCCCTTGTTATGCCTCCTGTGACCCCAAGACCTCTCACCACAGCACCTACCACACTGGTGGTTTATATATCCTGATAAAAGAGGACATTCCATCTCATTTCTGACCATTATGTTCACAACATAAAGCCCAGTGCCAGACACACAGCACGAACTTTACAAATATCTGTTGAATGCATACAATTCACAAAGGCAAATTTGAAACCACCTCTTAACAGCAACACAGCAGCAACAAAATCCTCAGGTTCATTTTAACTTGTTCGATAATGTTTTAACCTCTTCAGTGCCAAGACTAGCTTTTGGCCTGATAGAACGTCTTTATGCTATACTGTTTGACATACCCTCCCATTTGTCTAAACACGCTCAAGCGTGCATGTCTGGTACAAAGAGAGATTATCAGGCAATGTCCCTTTCCCAGAACCAAATCCTTTTTTTCCTGGGCACTTCTTGGCTGCTGATAAACCTGCTGAAAGCTCTTCCCTCAGGCTTAGGAGCCCCTCCTTCCCTCCCAGGCCTTATCAATCCAGCTTCAAGCCAGGAACAGCGCTCCACCTCAGCTATTGGGCTTGCCCTACAGAGGAACTCATTTCAGGAGGCTCCCCTGAAAATTATCTGGCTGGCCTCCGCTTTTCCTATCTGTGAAATCCATAACCAGCAACACAGCTGGGAGCCAGGCTCTGCCCCCTGAGGCAGTGGGGAGAGGAGGCTGGGTGGAGGGGAGGGGCGGTCAGGTGGGGAGGTGACTCTTCTGTTTCCTGTCAGGAGGGCCCCTGGAGGGAGCCCAGGTCTTCTCCCTGCACCCTATCCCGGAGGGCAGTTCTGAGACATGGTAAGTGTGAGATTTCCCACACAAAAAATACTGAGCTTCTGACCAAGTGAAATTTAAGCCAACAGGAAAGATGGAATGTGCTAGTTTTCTTTCCTCAGGTCCTCAATGTTACATCCAGCAAAAACAGGTTGCCCATACTGTGGTGTGTATTGCCTAAGCTCTTATTTGCATGAAGGAAAATGAAAGGGGGGGTGGGGGGGAAGGAAAGGGAAGAAAAATGATGATAGCAGGCAGAAAGAAAATAGTAGAAAGAAGACAGAAAGAGAAAGAGGAATGATGGAGCAAAAGAAGCTCATTCAGGGGAATATTTTTAGGAAGTTCCAACGTAAAGAAACTGTGTACACAGGCTCCCCGTTTTCTCCACCTGAAGCCCGAAGGCAAACCAAGATGCTGTGTCAATTACAGAAAAAAAATCAATGAAGATACTGTTCAGGAGTCCTTTTCACCATTCAGTGCGGATGGTATCCTTCACTTTCTAGTACTGATTCATTTACTTCCAGCCTCTCTGGGGGCTACTGATACATTGCTATCTCTGAAGAACCGAGAGCAAAATCGCCTTTGTTTCTTACTGCAGCAGCTCCTCTATACAGTTTGTTAGAGGAGCCGCCCCATGACCTTGCTAGGCCTTAGCACAGAAGGACAAGACCTCACTGGATCAAGCCATGGACTTCGGTGCCTCCTGCACCAACTCAGCAGTTCGTCTGAGGTGCCCAGGGCCCCGAAGGCTTCCAGCCTGTAGGCTGAGAACCTCTCATATTTTCACACACTATTCTTCTCACTGTAATTGGTCTTGACTGATAAAGTCAGCTCCAGTGTTAGTACCCTACCAACCCAAGAGCATCATGAAAGAAGCCTTCTTAGAGGCTGACTGCAAAGCAGTCGCACTATAGAGGGAAATGAAGGCATGACGGCACATGGAGAACATCTCCAGAGCAGGCCTTGGAGGTGGGCAGGGTGTGCGGCCACCTGCGGGCCTGACCCCACCAACACAGTCATCATTTGAATTAAGTGATGACCTTCTCCTTGGGGCCATTTTAGATTTCAAACATTTCTAGGGAGGCCAAACCTCAAGCCCGTACTAGTTTCCTATTGCTGTTGTAACAAACACCCAAAACGTATGGTTTAAAACAGCGCCAGCTTATTCTCTCCCAGTTCTAGAGATCAGAAATCTAAGATGGGTCAGCAGGGCTGCACTCTTTCTGGAGCCTCTAGGAAAGGACTGGTTTCCTTGCTTTCTCTAGCTTCCAGATGCTGCCTGCATTCCTGTTCGTGCTGTCTCCCTCCATTTTGAAAGCCACAGCATGGCAACTTCCAATCTCTGTGTCTCTGTCTCTGTGTCCCTCTTGCTTCCCTCATCACATCACCTTTCCCAACTCTGCTTCCTTTGTCACATTTTCTCTGCCTTTGGCCCTCCAGCCTCCCTTTTACGAAGACCCTTTGATTCACTGGGCCCACCCCAATAATCCAGGATAAACGTCCCGTTTTAAAATTCTTAAATTAATCATATCGGCAGAGTTCTTTTTGCCATGTAAAGTAAACATAAGTTGGGGGTTAGGGAATATGGGGAAGGCATTATTCTATCTACCACATCTCCCAACGTTTAGTATGAGTAGTGATGTAATCATATTTCTTCCCACCTAGGTGACAGGGGAGATAAGTGGAGAGACTCAAGAATTGATTAAGAGGGGAACACTGGGTACTGAGAGGGGGCAAAGATAGCAGAATTGAGAGGCAGGAGTGACCTTGTATTGATTTCAATGACTTTTTTCCTAATTTTATGTGACTAATATCAAGAAAAAAGCAGTCAACAGAACAGAAAAATGGTTCAGGAAAATAGATTAAGCAAATTCTTCCCCCCTTCCAAAAAAAAAAAAAGGAATGAGCAAACTAGTACATACAACACACACTTGAATCTCAAAAATATTTTGAGTGAAAGAGACCAGACACAAAAACTGTATCCTGCATAATTCCATTATAAGAAGTTCAAAAACAGGAAAACTAATTAATATGTGATGGGGAAAAAAATCAGAACAGTTATCTATTTATGTGAGGTTGGAATTGACTGGAAGGAGGCATATGGTGATGGGAATGTTCTAAATCTTGATTGGGGTCGTGGACACACATGTGCATTCATTTAACAAATTATACACTTAAGGTCAATGTGTTTTTCTGTAGATCAGTTTTGCCTCAATTAAATATTTAAAAAGTAGTTGAGAAACATACAGGATAGACTGGAAGACTCAAACATACATGTAATCAGACTTCTAGAAGAAGAGAACTGAGGAACTGGTAGGAAGGCAATATTCAAAGAGGAAATGTATAAGAATGGATGAGAGATGATGAATCCTCACACTGAAGGTGCACACCAGATGCCAAGCAGAATAAACAAACTCCCCACTTAGACACAACATTGTGAAACTGCAGGATATTAAAATAAACACAAAAGCTATCAGAGAGAGGGACAGGGAAAGGAAGACAGAGAAAGAAGAAGAGAAGATTACCAACATAAATATGCTCATTGAGCTGAACTTCATCTTTTCAGCAGCAACCATGGATACCAGAAGACAACAGAATAAATCTTCCAAGTGCTAGAAAAAAAATGCAATAAAAACTATACTCTGCTAAATGAGCATTAAAGAGTAGATAAAATACAGACTTTGAAATATACAAAAGCTAATAGATTTTTTTTTACCACCCATACTCCTTCTCTGCATGAACTCAGCAAAAAGAAAGTAAACTAGAGGTAATGTGTGGGCTACCCAGTGAACCCAGAAATTGTAAAACATATTGGCAACTTTCACTAACTAGTAACTGCAGTCAGTCAAAAAGACATTTCATTTTTATTTTAACAGGTAAAATAATGTAAAAGTATTATAATGAATGTTCATTATAGAAAACCTGGACAATATAGAAAATTATAGAGAAAATATAAAGCCGCACACAGTCCAGCACCCAGAGATCATGTTGCTGTTTCCAATGACCCTAATTTCATCACTGAGGCCCTATGCTACTGTGCATTCTTCCAAGAAGATTTTTAATGATATACAATATTATACTGGATGGGTGTTCCACAATTGGTACAACCAAAATCTTTTGATTTGCCTTTGCATTTTACTATTTTCCATACGTTGCTTTAAATATCCTTGTGTGTGTGTACACATGTATATATAGGTGTGTGTGTACATACATGTGTGTGTGTGTGTGTGTGTGTGTGTGTATTTTTCAAGAGTCACTATTTCGCTAGGCTAAATCTCCAGCAAAGACTGTTCTAGGAAATCCTGACCACTGTGGCAAGGCTGAGCCTTGTTGGAGCAGCCTTTCAGCTCCCTTCAAATGGAAGGCACTGGAGGAGTACAAACAGCCCTGGATGAAGAGGCCAAGATGTTACTTGAACGACAGCGCCAAGAATACGCAATAGAAAAGGATGGTCACTTCGACAAATGGTGAGGGAAAGACTGAACATCCACATGCGAAGGAATGAAATCGGACCCTTACCATACACCATACACAAAATCAACTCAGAATAGATTACAGCTTTACACCTAAGAACTATCAAACCCCTAGAAGAAAATGTACGGAGAAGACCTTCATGACATGGGTCTTAATAGTGACAGCATGATTATGACACCAAAAGCACAGGTAATATAAGAAAGACAGACAAGTGGGACTGCATCAGAGTAAAAAACTTTGGCACAACGAATGAAACAATCAACAGAGTGAAAAGGTAGCCTATGGAATGGGACAAAATATTTGTAGATCATATATCTGATAATGGGGTAATTTCCAAAATATATAAAGAACTCCTACAACTCAGTATCAAAAAAAACTGACTTCTCAATTTAAAAATTGGCTAAGGACTTGACTACACATTTTTCCAAAGACATACAAATGGCCAACAGGTACAAAGAGGTTCAACATATATAAGGGAAATGCAAATAAAAATCACCATAAGATTTTACTGCCCACTGGTCAGGATGGTTATTATAAAAATAAAAAGACAAGTGTTATCAAGGATGTGGAAAAAGTAGAAGCCTTGTACACTATCAGTGGTAATGCAAAATGGTATAGTACTATAAAAGGCAGTATTGAGGTTCCTCCAAAAGTTAAAAATAGAACTACTATATGACCCAGCAATCCCACTTCTGGGATTTATATATCCAAAAGAATTGAAATCTGGATCTCAAAGAGCTATTATTACTCTCATGCCCATTGCAGCTCTATTCACAATAGCCAAGGTGTGGAAACAACCTGATGTCCTTCACAGATGAATAGATAAAGAAAATGTGGTGTATACATATAATGGAATATTATTCAGTCTTTGAAAAGAAAGAAATCCTGCCCTGTGCAACAACATGGGATGAACCTTGAGGACATTACACTAAGGGAAATAAACCAGTCACAGAAAAACGAGTGCTTCATGATT
Organism: Smutsia gigantea; assembly: GCA_032199065.1. Taxonomy (NCBI): domain Eukaryota; kingdom Metazoa; phylum Chordata; class Mammalia; order Pholidota; family Manidae; genus Smutsia; species Smutsia gigantea. Next base: position 11,966 of record JAVSCE010019892.1, read on the forward strand.
CCATTTACATGAGGCATCTAAAATAGTCAAACTCATAGGAACAGAGACTAGAATGGTGGTTGCCAGAGACCGGAGGGAGGGAGAAATGGGGAGTGCTGACCAACAAGTATAAAATTTCAGTTAGGCAAAATAAATAAGTTCTAGAGATCTACTGTACAATATGGTGCCTGTAGATAACAATACTGTATTTGTACACTTAAAATTTTAAGAGGGTAGATCTCATATTAAGTGTTCTTACCACAGTAAAATTTAAAATTTTTTTAATTAAAATATTTTAAGCAGCCCCGCCCCCATACAAAAAGAACCCTCTCCTCCCCCAGAATAGGCCCTGCCTCTGATACAGTGGAAACTTCTCTTGAGTTCAAGTTCCCTGGGCAAGTGACACCAAAAAGCAAGAGCTGCTTGCAGAGAGCAGTGAGGTTGAAACCGCACCCCTGGTGTGATCGGATTCCACACGGGAGGCTGAGTTCCACACCCAGGCTCTGCTGCTGACACACAGTGCTGTGGGGGGACCATGCTCACTCACTGGGGCAGAAGGCAGCTTGTCTGCTGGGCTCTGGCCCTTCCCACTGAACAGACCCACAGATGTTCTGACGCAGCGCTTCCCACAGGCAGATGACAAGGAAGGCAAATCCTCCTGAGTCAAGGAAGAGGCATAAAGAGATCTACAGCAAAAATCTGTTTTCACCTTAAAAATGCATGTGCTTTTTGTATTTTGTTCCATACTCTTTCTGTATTTATCTGTGTAAAAATGTTTCTCCTGTTCGCCAAGGAAAATGGATACAGCAGGAAGATGGGCCACATTCATCTCTTGGCTTTACAAATCCCCAGCACATAGGACACCCTCCATGGAGGTGCATGGAGTCCAGTGAGAGAAGCAGAGGGTGTCCCTCAGGGCTCCTCCTCCACCCCCACCCTCAGTACTTGCTCTCAGTGCCCACTGGGGGTCCTCAGTGGGGGAACCCCTCCAGGTGTCACTCCTGGATCTATACTTGGCCGTCTTTCAGGGTCAGCAGGCTTGGCAGCTTCTTCAACGCAGTCACTCCCCTTGTTTCGGAGAACAGTCCTTAGACCCACAGAACCCCATTTGCCAACACCAGTGAAAGGGAGGGCTCAGTAGATACGCATTTAAAGATTTATAAATTGTATACAACTGTACCTGTATATTTTATTATATATTAAAGGATACACAAAAATAGGGATTTTTGAAGGATGGATTGAAAATTGAATATGAACAGAAGGTCTAATTTTTCTTCTGCTATTCCAGCCAGTCACCAGGTACAAACTGTTTTAGAGGCATGGCTGTAAGAATCTCTTTTGTTCCTTAAAGTTTGTTGGAGATACCATGTGCCTGGTTAGCCATTCATCCTAGACGTGCCAACTAGCTACAGAATATGAATGTCTTTGTCACCTGGATGAATGTGTCTGAGGGTGGGAAGAACAGAAGAGAGGATTCACCTTCACCCTCAAACTCGAAGGATCACATCCTACAACCACTCAAAGTATAAATAAGAAGTCACAAACAGCTGCAGGTGTGCAAACCTGGGGGCTTGTGCGCAGGGATCCTCTACAGTGAGCTGCCCAGCAGAGGGATGGGTTAACTTATGACGATGAAGTCCTCCATGTATGGACAGCAGTGGGTGGCTGGGGAGACACTGGGTGTGATGGTGGGAAGTACTGAACCAGGAGTCCAAAGGTGTGGGATGGAATCTTGCCTCTGCCACATGAGCCACGTTATCTTGAACTCTTCAGGTTCTCTTTGTGTCAGTCAGGGTGTGGTGGCCGTGGTGAGGAGGAGGATGGGGATGACAGCTTGAAACAGAGTTCTGCAGTTCTGAAGTCCATGCTCCAAAGAAAGGGAGATGGGAAGGGACAAGTCTCCTGTGTTTGCCAGCACCTGTGTCTTCTGTCTGCACCTCCATAGCCACTGTCCACTCTGACCCATTCTACCTCCTGCCCTGGGATATGGCCTGGAACTGAAGTGCCTCAATGGGCTTCTTTGCCTTCTGGCATTAGGTTCAGCTAACACAAGACCCCAGCTAGAGACCAGAGACTGGGAGAAGCGCGAAGTCACGCATTTATTCGCTATAGGTTGGCTACGGCCCTCTGCTAAAGGCCACAGCTCTCGCAGGTTGTCCTCTTCATCACCTACCCTGTCCAGGTTCTAGTGGCCTCTTGCTCTCCTACTGCCTCAACCCCAGGATACTTCACCATCCCTAATGGCCTCCGTAAGCCCCGCCCACACTTTACTAAACTCTCTTCAAATGCCTGGTTTGGTTGTGTCTATTGTTTCCTCCCAACATCTTGACTGAGTTCCCTTTTCTAGTAAGTACCAGATTCTTATCATCTCTTGACTGAGTGCAGAAATCACTGACAAACACTGCAAAGTACTTACTGAGCAGTTAATGCATAGCACATTCCACTTAGGCTACAAAAAGTCAGAAAGCATCACTTTACTGCAAAGGACCTAAAATCTCAGTGGAAAGTCAAGGCATATGTACATCAAAATAAAAAATGTACCTCACACATGCTCAGTGAATCCAAGTTCTTTCCCTTCTATTACATGGAGAAACCTGCTTTGCAGTTGCTGAGCCCTTAGGCCACTTGCCCAACCAGGTCCCCTACAAACCATGTCCCCATAGCACCAAAAGGTATAAGAGAGAAACTCCAGTTGTAAGCTTTCCTATTGTAGCACATATGCCATCAGAATTTCCAGTTTATTCACCTATGTCCCCAACAAGACAATAAGCCCTGTAACGGCAGGGACCCTACTCATCTCCTCAACCATTCTCTTCTCACCTGCACCATTGCAGTGGCTCCAAACCAACCTTCCTGCTTCAATCCTTGCTCTCCACCCCTGTTAACCATTCTTCTCATATCCCCACACTCCAATCACACTAATCTTTCTGTATGTCAGATCTGCCAAGCTAAGTCCAGTCTTTGGGCTACTGACATGCTGTTCCCTCTTCCTGGAATGCCTGGCTGCCTCCATGCTCTCCTCTAGGCCTCACATCTTCTATCACACCTCCTTCTACAGTTTCCACTTAGCACTCCGCACCATAAGAAATAACCTTTTCATTTATCATCTGTCACTCCCATAATATTAGCACCATGAGAGAGGGACCTTGTCTGTGTCATTCACCACTAGATCCCCACAGCATGGAACACTGCTTGGACACACAGTATGTTCTCATTAAATATTTAGTGGATAAATATATAATATTCAGATGCTTTGGAAGAATATATTGAAAGCAGAAAGAAGTTCTTTAAGCAAAGGTAAGGGAGAAATAAACAAACTCGATGCCTTATGTTGTTTTAGCAGGTAACTAACAAGAAAAGCAGGCTGGCCATAAAGGAAGAGCCGAGTGCACATGCAGGGGAGGTACTAGACTATGCCCCTGGGCCCTTTGTCAGGCTGGAAACCTTGGGGAGCTTCTGTCCTTCACATAGACTGAATGGGAGCAGGAGCTGTACAGAGCCACCTCACTCTCTTAACCCCTCTTCCCCATTATCTTCCTTTCTCTCCTTTCACCTTTTCTTCATCTTCTCTACAGGTACTGAAACACCGGCCTTATCTCAGCACTATTGGAAAAAGTCTCTCTCTTCAAGAGGTCTCAGGAACATCAGACCAGACACCAGATTTTTAAGAAAATAAACATCAGAGTTTAAACAATGTTGCATGGACATTATGATGGTTAGGATGCCTTTGGCCACATTAAACCCAGACTCCGCTGCTTTAAACAGTAAGGGAGATTTATTTTCTCACACAGCTAGAGGTCCTGGCAAAGGGACACTGTCAGATCTGTTAGATCAGTTTCTTGCAGTATCCTCAAGGATCCACTTCTGCCTTATCATCCCCAGTATTAGCTTTGTCCTCCGCAATCTCCCATGGTCACAGATGGCTGCCACCATTCCAACCCTCACACCAAACAAGAAGAAGAAACAAAGGGGAAGAAAAGTGGCTGCTCTTCCTCAGGTCTCATTTTAAAACCATGGTAATCTTTCTTAGAAATCCTCCCAGACTTTCCTTTTATGTCTCATTGGCCAAAAGGGGCTCATGCTCTCCCCAAAGCAGAATATGGCAATACAATCAGATTACCATAGTGGGATTACATGCATCGAGAATTGCTCTTGAGCAGGGAATGGGTGTCGGCGAGTTTGCCAATAGTGCCTTTTACAGGCACCAGTCAGGAGTCTCCCTCTGTTCTAAGTAGAAGGTGCAAAGTTATCCGAATTCCAATGTAATGATCACTGTGAAATTCAGTATGCAAAAAGATGGCTAAACCTTAAAGTATAAAATAATGGGAAAATATGTAATTGATGATGGAGAAAAGAGAAGCATCTAATTCTAATTCTTTAATGGAGAGTGGGGAATGGATCAGTGGATAATGAGCAGGAAACTGGAATGCTTTCTCAGAGGTGATGCCATTAATAAAGCCAACATATCTAGACATTTACTATATGTCCAGCACAGTGCTAAGTGCATTACATAATTAACTCATCTAATCCCTTCAACAGCTCTCTGACATAGTCACTACTCCTTTCCACTGTAAGCTGAAGAAACTAAGACATGGAGAGGTCAAAGAGCTTTTCCCAGGTTGTCAATTTTGTTAACTGGTCTCTGGATTCAAGCCCATGCAGGCTGATTCCAGAGCCATTCTTTTACTTAATCCCTGGATCATTCTTCCTCCCCAGTCTTGCAAAAAGCTTCCAAAGGGACAAATATGAGTTCCCCAGATGTTTAAACTAGAGGTAGGATGTCTAGGCAGAAGGGACAAGTACACCTGCTAGAAAGTTATTACCTGTTTCAGGCAGAATGTGGTTAGGACATCAGCCAGTAGAAAAAGAAAGAAAGAGGCCAGTTGAAAAAAAATATTTTCGAAAGAAGAACTATTAGTATTAGCATTGATATAACTGATTATGGATCTGCTAGAACAGAGTCTCATGCCAGTGACCATAAGAAAAATTGCACTTCTCTACAAGACTCACAGGACATGGAACTGAATCTAGAAAGCCAGGCAGTGTGCAGGCAAGTTGGCTCACAAAGCCATTCTATGCTCTCCATGTTCTCCTTCCATGTTCCAAAGGAAGAGACAGCCTTTCTCCTTGTCACCAAATCAGCAAATGGCCAATGGATGGGTAAACCTACTGCTGGTCTAGTCAATGTCCAGAGCACAGCCCAGCACTGCTTCTCCACCAGGGGCCCTGGGTAGGGCATTTTCAGCCAAATGGGGAGACCAGGATGCAGGTAAAGGAGAAAGAAGATTCAAAGTCCTGATTTACAGGACTAGAAGGATGAGGTTATTAGAAACAGTGAAGTGGTTGGAAAACATTTAAAAGCTATTTTTTAGGCAGAAGGAAGATGACACGCTGAGTTTTGAACAGGTTGGTTTGGGAAAGATGGTGGCACATCCAAGAGATGGCATCGGAGGGGCAAGACTGGAATGCAAGGTAGGTCTGTATAGACAGGGGAGAGTCAGTCAAGTAGATGTGCTCATCCATGCAGCACTGAGCACATCTCTGTTCTAGGCTCTAGAATGGTCCTGGTTCTGCAGCAGTCATCAAAATAAAGCCCCTGAATACATGGCTCACATTCTAACGTCCAATCCCTCGAAAACAAATGACCCCTTGCACAGTCCTCACACTAATCCCTGTACCCTGTGTGACCATGCAGGGAAAAGTCACATAGTTGGGAAGACAAAACAAAGACAAAGAAGAAGAAAACAAGACTGGGAGGGAGCCATCACAGAAGAATAGGGAACAGAGAGATTGTCATTCCATGGAAACCAAAAGAGGGGCAAGTCTAAAGAAGAAATTAATGTCCAGTGGGCCCAGGCTCATAGTGGAGAAAAAAGCCACTGAATCTGACATGAGAGTTGCCATCAGTCAGCTTCAAGCAGCGGTTTCTGACCTTCCCTGCCCATCAGAATCACCTGAAGAATTTGAAGACATGCAGATGCCTGGGAGCCACACCCAAAATCCTGATGCAGTTGGTCTGGGGTGTGGCCTGGGCACTGGCACTAGTTTTCAGTTGTTTGGGTCACTTAAATGTACAGGTAGAGCTGAGAAATGTTGCTTTAAATAAAGGAATTTCAGCGGCAGAAGCTAGATTGCAGAAAATAAAAAAGAGAGGCTTTTTTAGTAGAGAGACTAGCAGTCTGAACATCAGACACGGGTGTTTAGCCTCAGTCTTCTCCTGCCTTGCCATGTGATTTAACCTCCTTTCGTCTTATCTGTGAAATCAGGACAGAAATACTTGCTGTGCCCAACTCAGTCTCCTTGGGAGGTCAACCATGGGATAATAGATGTAAGAGTACTTTGAAAAAAGACTCAAGTGTTATAAAAATGTTAAGATTTAAATGGTTGTCAGTTTTTTCCCCAAAGATGGCCCTAAAGATAGTGATTATCAACTGCAGAGACCTTTGTGGAACTGGCAGCCCTTTCCACATGGAGCTCACAAAGCAAGCATCCTTTGATAAGTATACTCACAGCCACTATCTAAAGGTCTAGTGCTGTCTGCAACTCTCACTTTCCCACAGCTAGCCTTGCACCAGACCTGTAACAGATGCAATGTCCACACATGCAAATCCTACCTCAAAATGCCAAATAGACAGCCATCCAACAGAAAACTAAAGAACTAAAAGATGCTGCTGTAAAGATTAAAAAGTAAGTGTAAGGTGATATGGTCTCCATTTAATTGTCAATCCTAATTGTTACAGAGAATGGGGAAGGCAGAGGAGAAACAGAGATGTCTGTGAGAGCAGGCAATGGTGCAGGATCAGAAGAGATTAATTTCCCTGGCAGATGGGGAAGGACTGTCCAAGATCTGAGCCAAAACCAGTAGCAGAATTCAGTGACCACTTGGGATCTCCTGCAAGTACCTGAATATGTCTATCTACATAATATATGTCAGCCAGGTCTCTGAGAAATGAAGCAATAATCTCAATCTCCTGCACTCTGATGGCCTTTGAGGTAGCAGTTACCCCCATGTGAGCAGTGGTACCTGTTTATGGTGACTGAGGTCCAATAGGGAGCATTCTTCAATCATAGCTGATCACAGCTGTGAAGAGTGGTATTACAACATGCTTTCTACTCGCTTCTGTTTGATGTTTTCCTTCAGTACAAATATAAGAAATACAATCCTTTGTCAAGGAAACAGAACTCTGAGCAAGAATAAAAAGATAGGTGAAATCCTACATAGGAGTGAAGCTGGGTGTCAGATAACTGGTAAGCATCAGAGATAGCCTGGAGAAGATCTGTCACCTTCCTCCGGCCTCAGTGCCTGCCCTGGCTCCTTCTACTCCAGCTGCTATTAGGGAGAAGGTGCTAATTACATTCTTGATCTGCCTACAACTCCTGACGCTCTCCCCACCTTCTCCCCAACCCCTCCTCCTGACCTCTTCTGCCTGCAGAAACACTTGCTTCAAAATTGCCCTCCTCAAAACAGAAGCCAGACACTCCCTCATCTTACACCACCTCCAACAGGGCTTAGACCCTTTTGCATGTAAAATTGTAGAACTACACAACAAATGAGAATTTGAAACAAAGATATAAAGGATTCTTCACAAGTTTACATTGATTATCTCATCCACTGAGAAGCCATTTCCCTTGTTTTGGTTCAAATGTCCTTGTGAAAAGCTAACCAAGAGGAGAAAGGGGCACAGAGGTCAAGTAGGTACCACATCCTGGGCTTCTTTTTTCAGGAGAAACACCCACTTCAGAGAAACATTTTTCATGTCACGGGTAAAGACCCCAAGCATCTGGCATGGGGGCAACACGTTTTGGTGGGAAGAGGAGCAACTGCCACCGGGTCTTGCACTGAAACCCCACTTCCATAAACACTGCTGTCGACTTGGCCAAGTTATTTCACCTTCCTGAGTCTCTTTTTCCCGTATCTATAAAAAGGAATAAAAACACTATCCCATAGCATTATTGTGAACATGACTTGATATACAACATGGAGGTCCATAATATAAAACATTGTGCAGCTCAATCTCTCTACCTCCCAGCCCCACCCCCGCCACACACACACACACACACACACACACACACACACACACACACACACACACACACAGATTTGAGTTTTCAATACTGGAAGTCCAGTAACCTCTCATCCCTGTGAATTCCCCATGAATAGAACCCAAGAAGTCTTAGCTAAGGGAGTGCGATTATAATTAGGCAGGGCAGAGGCTAGGGAGTAGTAGTCGGGATCCCAGGGAAGGCAGTCCATCCTTCAACAATTCCTACAATTTGCTCTGTGGAAGCAGTACACATGAATAAATCAGCAAGTGGGAGTACATTTTTAAAAATTACATGGAAATTGTATCATTTTCTGTTATAATAATATACAAACAAAACAGTGGGTTTTTTTCCCCTTGCTCACAAAGATATGTTGTTGACAATTACAGTTTCAGAAGCACAAGGGACAAAAACTGCCCAAAAACTCGAAATGAAGGCTGAAATTAGATTTCTTTTTAACACACTTCCCCTGACAGTACCTGGGTAATGCTACTGTGGCTGCTGTACCTGTGGGTCATTTCCTATGCCCCCAGTCAGTGAGATAAAGAGACACAATAGACACTAGAATAGTTTAACACTTAACTGTAAGATGATTTTTCAAGTAGCTTCTCCAAGTATAATACCTTAGCTTTTAGAAACAGTAATTGCTGCAAATATTTGAGAAGTCAAAATTCTATGCAAAGACCCAGGAGATCAACACAATTTGAACATAATACCTCCTTCCAAACCATTTCCTAGGTCTGGACTGCAAAAAGCCTTAAGACACCTTTCCAAATATATTTTATTTATTCAAAGAAGAAAAGGCTATTTGAAGTTCTTGTATTCCTTTCACACAGAGATGCTTCACTGAGCTTTCAGAGAAGCATTTGTCTGTAGGCACAAAATGAGTAATTCCTCAGCTTCTAGAAAATGTAATCGTTGCAAACGTCGGAAATGTGAAAATTTTATGCAAAACATCTTTTGTAAAGATACAGACTAAAACCTTGAAATAAATATCATTCCAAACTAGTCTCAGCATTCATGTTTAAAAAATTAATACATATTCAAATGCTTCTGGATGCACAGAGTATCTCTGGACAGCTGTCTCTAGGGAGATAAGGGTGAGAGGCAGTTTTACTGCTCACAGTGCATCCTCCTGTGCTTTACATTTTTGTGTTATATGCATGTGTTAATATTAATCTAGCTTAATCTAACTACTTAATTTAATTAAATGTAGTCTTTTCAACAGGCAAGCGAACTCATGTATCCCAATCAAGGTAGATGATCTTTCTCTATAATCAGCAGAGACCAACCTTCTCCCCAGCCTGGACCTGCAGAGCAGAGGAGTTCCCTGCCTTCTTGTCACACTATCAGCTGTGCTGAGTGCTGTGCTGGCACTAAAGGATGCAGTAAAAATAGATACTGTCTCCAGGCTGTCCTCGCAGAATGGCTGTCTCTCTGTCCCTAGGCTCCAGCCCTATCCAGCCTTCTCCAGCCCCAGAGCAGGAGAGCAGTCTACTGCTTTTTAAATGTACCTTTCTGGGGTTTTCCTTGTTGCTCTGCCCTTCCACCCTTGTGATTAAATGGCTTTCTCAAAGAGGCCAGTGTGCCCTCTCTTCCTTAGTAACCCTGAAACACAGTGCCAACGGAGGAGGTGAAAGCCCCTGGGCCCTAGAATACAGTGGAACACATTGGAGCCAAAGCCTCTTACGGACCACACTAGCTGTGTGACCTTGGCAGGTTACTGATATCTCTGAGCCTCGGTTTATTTGCTCTTGAAAGGGTGGCAGTCATTATATTTTCAGACATTATATGATCTCTGTTCAAATGAAATCAGTTATTAAAATGCCTACTATCATATCCAACACACAGTGGATGTGAAATAAATGTTAGATAACATTATCATCGTTACCAGTTAGTATTAACTGATTCTCGCTGCCAAAGGATGATGCTTTCAAACTTCCCAAGGCTACACACCTTGTCAGCACTCAGACTCGGGAACCATTTACAAGCAGTATGGAAGAGTGGAAAAGGTGGGCTTTAAGGTCAAAGAGGCTTTGCCTAGAGCAAATCCTTAAGATGTATTTCTTTAACTATAAAGTGTAGATAATTATACCTTCCTCACCAAAATCAGGGAAGACTAAAGATAATGCAAAAAAGAAGCCTGGCACATAGTAAGTGCTCTCCACATCTTGGCTATTTTCACTTTACTCCAGAGGGGCTTATCTATTCACAAGTTCCAACATGCGTTCCTTTCTTCCGCCTCCATGTCTTTGTTTAGCCTGGTTGCCCCATCTGCCCTCTTTAACCATCTTCATCTCTGGAAACTTCCATGCATCTTTCTAGTCTCAGTTCCATCTGAGAGTGTTTGTGAAGTTTTCTTTGACCACAATGGCTTTTCCCACCTCTGAACTCATATTAAAGTTTTATCTTCTGTAGGGTAATAAGAGGTAGAAACCCAGAGAATCCCAAGATTGTTCTGCTGGGGCCATTGTTAGGCCTACTAGAAAGTAGGAAGTCAGGCAGTAATATGCAGAAAGAACTCCAGTCACATGTGGCCAAAGAGCAGTTTCCTAGAGAACTGTCTCTGAGATCCCTGGACTATGATCCCCACATCATCTAGGAGGGTCACTTGCCCTTCCCAAAGTCAACTCCCTGATGCCTGATTCAAGAGGGTCTCATAACAGAAAGTGGTCGATGGGTTCTTCGATAAATTAAGGCACACTGGGGCTTCCAGCATGTGGACAGGCTGGTGGGGCACTGGACACATCAGCTGACATCCACGTGAGTGGCTGCTGTTTCCGTCTCCCTGTGGGCCTGACCCCAGCTGCTCCTACAGCCATGCAGTGCAATCAGATTGAGCCGTTTCTCTCTACAAACATTGGACAGTGGTGAGCAGAGTTGCAGAGGATACAGCCAACTCCTTAGCATGTCATCCAGACCCTGCACAGTCTGACCCCAATCCTTCCTAAGCTCTTCTTCTGTGGCAGTCACCACCTTCTTCTTGCTCTTCCCCAAGCCCACCATAATCTGCCTAGTCTCCCCTCTACCTGGCATGTCCTTCTTTAGCTTCTTTACCTCATCTTACTCAGACTATAAGCCCAGCTCAGATGTTGCCTCCTATAAAGAACCTTGCCATCCTTTCACAGAGTTTATTCCCAGTTCTCTCAGCAGCCCTCTATTACTGAGCTCTTCACAGTACTGCCAGTGTGACTGTGGTTAAGTTCCTGCCAGGGTGCCCACACACAAAGTACTGCCAGTGTGCCCACTCATTTCTCCCCCACAAGACCACATGCATTATGAGGTCAAGAAGGATTTTATAACACTTCTGTCTGCCCAGCAAGGTTTCTGACTACCAATACACTTTATTTAATGCACTGATTAAAGAAAACAGAAATAAATGAATGAATGGTGCTGTCTCTAACAAAAGACACCATACTTCCCAGCTTTCCCATGCAAGATGCCTGAAAATTACTCTTGGAAGATCGGCGTTTGTGGGGACTAGACGGAGCCACAGAACCATTTTTGCAAAAGGTGAGCACCCCTGGGGGTGGGAGAGAGAAGTACTTGTGTCCAAAATAACAACTCCCCTAGAAAACATTAAGTCAGAGGGGTCTTTCATTTTTGAATTTCTTGTTTTCACCCTTGTATATCTGCATACAGGTCTGAATTCTAATGAACTTTGGTAAGTGATATTCTATAAAAATATCCTAATTATTTTTTAGTTCACTAAGTAGCTGTAATCGCAGGCCTGGTGAATCCCATATCCGGTAACTGCAACTGCTCTGTGAAGCATCATCCCCAGGATTTTTCCCTCCGGTGATTACTGAACAATCCATTTTCACCTTTAGAACTGGCACAGGGTTTGTGCCCACCTGTTTATTTTCTGGCTAAGTTAGTTCTTTTACATACTATGTCCTTCTCTGCCTCATAGGCAATACAGGAGTCATCCTTACCAGGACTTCCTTTAGATGGTTCACGAAAGTGTGTGAGGCATAAGTAACATACCAACTCTTAAACTAAGGCAGAATGAGTCCATATCTTATGTCCCAGGAAAGCCTATAATGCTGTTTTGTAAAGGGAAAAAAAGATCCTCTTGAGCTTGGCCATTTTCTGTAGGAAAATGCCTCCCCAAGTACATCCTTTCCTATATATTCTGTAGTGGAACATTTATGGGGTCAGAGGAAGTCACTGAAAACTTGCCCAAGCTATTTAGCTCACATTCATTAACTGCTTAATACAAGCCAGGAGCTTTACCAAGGGCCTTACATGGCTTGTTTCATCTTTCCCCAGCCTCCCTGGTCCTGCAGATGAGGAGCCTGGAGCACAGGGGCTGATAACTCAGTCAAGATCACATGGCTCATGGGTGTCAGAGTAAGCTTTTTAGGTCACCTCTGCTGGCTCCAGAGCCTGAAAGTATAACCATTACTCTAGGCTACATGGCACATTCCCAGACTTCTTCCTCAAGAAGAGTTTTTCCAACATGGGTAATTCCTAGACAGCTCTCATAAGACCTTACTCCTTTACGCATTTTATAGTATATTCATATGGTCTTCTCTTTCTGAAACAAGTAATTATTTTAAAACATATGGTTCAAGTATGCATCACATACAGATATATTGGCCTCTTCTAAAAATTTTTAAATGATAAAAAGCTACATGGGGAAAAGAAAACTGTGTCCTCTTGACCCTAATTTTTAGATTTTGGTATAAAGTGTCTTCAGTGGGTCAAAGTGACCAACTCCCTTAGTCAGTGGAAACAGGTGCACTCTGTATGCCACTGTCCACAACCAGATGAGTTTCCCAAGGAGGCTCATTGGTCCTCGAACATTTATTAAGTATGCCCTCTGCATAAGACACAGTCGCTGGGCAGTATGAGGGAATGGGAAGGAAGGAGACATGGCCCTAGCTCTGCCAGAGCTTACAGGAATTAGCTCACTCCCTTGGGGAATTCAAGGCCCATAGACTGACCATAACATTAGATGCACCAAAGCCCATAAGGCGAGAAGTTTGGAAGAGAAAGAAATCATAACCACCTTGAAAAATATCAACTTGCTTTATTGGTAAAGGCCAATGTCTCGCCTCAAGCTTTCATCAGTGCTTAGTGACCAGTACTGGGAGGACCAGGCTAAGAGAAAAGCTGAGATGGAAGAAGCCACATATTCATTGCAAAGGAGAGTTAAAAAAAATATGTAGGCTGCCTCTGATCACCCAATAGCCTAACTAATGGATTAAATTTTATCAATATTTTAATGGGTATTAATTTTCATTTCCAACAGGCAACATATGCTAAAACAAACTGAAGATCAAGCAAACCAAATTGTTAGGCAGTGAGGTTTCCCTCTACCCTGAGAGGCAGTCTCTCTAAGTGGGTTCTTGGACCCCTTCAAAAGAGAGTTCTGTGCATTTTAATGGCAGAAGTTTATAATGCCTTCAGCTTCTGGGCCACTCAGGGCTGTTTGGTGGCCCATTCCGAAGGCCGGCCACAAAGATGGGTCAGAAAAGTGGGCAATGGAGAGAGAAATTAGGAAGAACTGCTCCAGGCCTGGTCAACTCAGGGGCACTGCCCCATTGGCCACCTCCTGTGCGTGGGACTAGGACAGGGAAGGGAGCCAGGCCCTCCATACACATAGCTCACCCCACAACTGCTAGGCACCACCCACCTTTTAGAGAGAAGTAAAGTATCTGCTGGGCGAAAGAGGCAGATGGGGGAGAGATTCTGGAAAATTCTAAAGAGGTTTTAAGCACTCTTCAGGCAGACCGGCCCAGCCGCTGTTTACTGTTAGCCGCTGTTGCTGGGGTGCTGGGGTGGATGTTACCCAGTGGGGTTCGAGGCAGTGCCTTGGTGGTGAGATGAGAAGTTTTTAAATGTCTGCCTTTCTAAAACCACTCTCCCTGCATCTCAGAGAAGCACCCAGATGGTGTGAATCGTCCAGGACAGCAAATCCAGTTATTTAGCTCCCTATTCCGAGCTACATTTATAAAGTAACGAATGGTCCATTGAACTAAATTTGAGCACCTGTCTCGCCACAGCCACCTCGTCGCCCGCACCCTTAGCCAAAGGCCCTGTACGTGGGCTACAGCCTTCCAGCCTCAATCTCCCTCCCTCTGCCACCCCCCTCTCTTCCCTCCTTCTCCCGCCCTCTCCCAGGTTATTTGTGAGATTAGAGTTCATTAATTAAATCCTGTGCTTAGATCGAACTGTAACATTATTCCAATCACATTTATCTTGCAGGCGGCGGAGGAGGTGGCAGCCTCGCTGGAAACGCGCGGGGGAGCCGGCGCCCGCGGCCGGGGACGCACAGCGCGGCGCTCCATCGCCACGCCGCCGCACAGACCCTCCATCTTCCTGCCTGGCCTCCCGGCCCCGCTCGCCCCTACCTGGGGGGTCGGGCTCCTCTCTGGGGCTCCTGCCCACCCCCATCCCCCAGGCCTCCGCGGCTCTCCTGCTCGGTCCTCCTCCCCCGCCACACACGCTGACACGCGCGCGCGAACACACACTCACACACCCGGACACACCAGCGAGCGGCTGGCCTCTCAATGGACCGATTTCCCCTCTCTCCCTGATCCCAGCCCAGCCCGGGATGAGAAATTGCAAAATGGCCCGGGTCGCCAGTGTGCTGGGGCTGGTCATGCTCAGCGTCGCCCTGCTGATTTTATCGCTCATCAGCTACGTGTCCCTTAAAAAGGAGAACATCTTCACCACTCCCAAGTACGCCAGCCCGGGGGCGCCCCGAATGTACATGTTCCACGCGGGATTCCGGTGAGTGCGGGCCTCTGAGCGCCCTCGGGTATCTGGTTTGGGGGGGAAGGCGGTGTGGGGTGGGGTGCGGTGACGGGGTGTTTTGGCTTCTTCGAGACTTCGGGTAGATATCTGCGTGGTCCTTCCACTCCTCTCTGATTCTCCCTTCCCCCTTTCCTTTATTTATTTATTTTTTAAACCCAAAGTCCCTAAAAGCTGTTGTCCTAATCGATGTGATTGCATTTCTCGTATTCTCCCTCGGCATCCCTTCCCCCATGTCAAAAATGGGAGGAGGGCTTAACGAGAACGATGGTGGAGGGCGAGGCACTGTGTGTGTTTGGGAGGGGGCGGTGCACCGGGACTCGCGTGCGGTGAGCGCCTTCCCGGTGCCGGGTTCACAGACTCTGCCTCCAGGCTCTCGACCGTACGGGGCGATTTAATGGCGCAGGCGCCGGACTCGCCTTGAGCTCCTCTCCGCGCCTCTCCCCAACCCCCATCAAATGATAATCGGGTCTATTTTCTTGAAGCCCCTGGTGTATTCTACCACGATCCTCCAACACACACACACCCCACACCCGCTGCCACCCTCCTCCCTCTTTCCGGGATTTCTGCCATTCCCCCGCCCTCTGCGGGAAGCGAGCCTCCTAAGGGCCGCCTACCCTCGCCCCAGGTTCGGGTCACCGCCGGGCGAGGGGCTGGACTGAGTAGGCGCCAGGCGAGTCTTGGCGCAGCTCATTGAGAACCCCGGCCTCTACCTGCGACCGCAGGAGTCCTCCCGGCACGGCCTCCTGAGGGGCAAGTGGCAAATAGAAACTGCAACCCTGGCCCAAGGCGGGCCAGAGGTGTAGAACTTAGGGTAGCCCCACCAGGACAGAGGAGCAGAGCTGACCAGCGGCCTCCGGGGTCCCCAGTTAGGTGACAGGGAGTGCAATCAGACCTAGGCTCGGGAAGGAAGAGGTTAAGGCAGAAGCTACCCCCAGCCTTCCCCAGGGTCTCCGGTTTCCTCTGCCCTTTCTCCAAAAATCAATTCACCCAGACTGCAAAGCGTCGCAGGTCGGACTAGCAGGGACGCGGCCGCTGTCCGCGGTGCTGACTCCCCAGTCCGCGCCGCGCCCGGGCGCCGGCACTGCTCCTGGCTCCCGCCCCTGAGCTCCGCGAGACGGCCATTTTATGGTCTCTCTCGCACCCGGAGGGTTGGACAATGGAGACAGACTTCCCCTGTTTTCTTACTCCCTCACAGGTGTGTATGGGGAGTAGAGGACGTATCAAATGAGTGGGGGCTCTGGGACGGGATGGAGCCCGTTCGTGTGCCAGCTGCGCCCCCCACCAGCTGGCTGGACTTTAATGGCTACCTTGGCTTCCCCAGCCGAGGCCAGCACGTTTGTCTGTACTCATGCTCCTCTCCAGGTCACAGTTTGCGCTGAAGTTTCTAGATCCGTCATTTGTGCCCATTACGAATTCTCTGACCCATGAACTCCAAGAGAAACCTTCTAAGTGGACATTTAATCGGACAGCGTTTTTACATCAAAGGTAGGATAGGGGGAAAAGATCAAAAAGTTGTTTTTGCACTGTGGAGCTAAAAAAAAACAAAAAACAAACAACAAAAATCTGTCCTCCTCCCGAGGTGTATTTGATTGTCTTCTTGGCCTTACTGCACAAATTCTGGTGATTCGTAACCTTTTTTATGCATGTAGTGCTCTCTCATCAAGAGAAAACATCAGGAAGACCAATTTGAATGGAAGAAAAAGATATTTCCAATATCCTCCCTAACTTCACCTTAAATGAGCACCATGGTCTATAGTTAACCATGTGTGGCTCACACTGCCAAAGCCATCTATTAAAAAAAAAAGTTAATTGCAGGAAGACCACCCAATGCCTTTTCATTCCCCCACTGATAAAAACTGAAAAAATAAATAAATAGAATTGTCTTACTGAAGCACACAGAAAATACTATAATTCATCTCTACCAAATTACTAGTGAAAATCTTGGCCCAGATATATGCAGGTATTTAAGTATGGTTTTGTTTTGGTTTTGCCTGTTTGTTTCCATTAAGCCTTTACAGCTTTTATCATATTGTAAAAGCTACTCAACATTATTTTATTAGTTGTCTTGTAGCAGCCTTGTTTTACATGAAGGAGTTTATGTGTATGTATGTGTGGGTGTTTTGGGTTCTGAGGTGGGAAGAAGGGTGGGATTTATTGAAATTTATTTATTCTCCTCAGTGATTATGGTCTACTCTTAGCAACCTCGGATAAGTCATTTCTCCTTCTTTCTTGGTAGAATTATTGTTCTGTGAGTGGAATGTGAGCCATCTAGTGTATTCATTAGGGGTGTGAATACTTATTTTACATGTACTTATTTTACCACTCTAATTGAGGGGGTTGTGTTTCGGTCATAGAATTTCTAGTTACTGAACTCTCTCTTTTTTATTTTAATTTAATGACAGAATTAAAACAAATTCGGCAGATCCATGATGTTAGGAGAATGTTGTTTAATTGCAGAGTTGACATGCAGTCTGATTATGGTTAAAATTTTTAAAACACTGTTCAATTAGAAATTAGTCCATGACAATAACTGATTATTTTTAAAGACCTAGAAGTGTATTTTTTTTCCATTTTTTATTATTGGAATATAGCTAATAAACAATATTATTGGTGTATTGGTTTCAGATGTACAACATAGTGACTTGATAATTATATACATTACTAGAAGCTCACCACAGTTAGTTACCCACTGTTACCATACCAAGATATTAGAAGTCCCTTTTTTTAACTATTGATTTTTAAATCCAGTATTACTTTTACAGACAACCCAGAAAATACTAATGGTAGAACTCACTATACCTTTTCCCAAAACATGTTTCTAACTCAATAAAAATATTCTTCCTACAATAGGCCATGTGACCCAAATGACCAGTCAGAACAATATTTCTTTTTCAAACCCTCCTCCTTTCAACCCATTTATGAGATAATCTTTGGTTAATTTTCCCAGTATCACGCTAAGCTTACTTTGCCTTTGTAACAGTTTGTAGAGAACAATATTGGAAACTTCGGAAGTTTCAGATTAAATCTTTCAGATTATGTTGCTCTATACTTTGACAAGTGAAATAATTTTTTGAAATAAAATCCCAGGTAAAGTGATGATAGGCGAAGCATTTAGTTTCAATCCTGCTATTTTTTTTACACAAAAGACACAGGAAATTCAATGTGATTTCTTAGAACTAGAGAAACTAGTAGCAAAGTAACATTTCATTGGTCTTTCTTAAATATTTTAAATAGCTGAGACTTTAAGAGGAGCTGCTTAATTTTACTTAAAGCTCAACATGAAAGCAACCCGAAATTAGTATTAAATATCACCCTTGCCTTGCTTATCCTCTGAATTCTTAGACTATACACACATTTCTAGATACAATACCCTCTTTTTTCTAAGGATTAAGTTTCTTCAACTAAATTGTTTCTATACAATCAAACAGAAAAATATCCCTGTTTCACTATTCAAAGGACCTTAATGAGGTTGTATCATTTCTATTAAATATTCAACTAGACCCACTGTTATTACCATTTTCATATTTTAATAATAGTACTATACTGACTCATATCTATTTGGCTTATTTAGACACCAGAGATATTTGATCCTTGAATACTACAGTCCAATAGCAAACAAGTAGTCCCTAGTTACAAATTCTAAGTCACCAATGTTTGTGCATTAATATAAGCTCTTTGGGGCCCCTGTAAATTGTCTCCCTGTATTGTCTGACACAGCTTGGCCTATGCCTTCCTCTTGATCAAATACACACTTCACATAGAGCAGAAAACCACAGATTGGCAGCTAAAACTGTAAGTTGCAACATTTACAAGCCTGGAAGGTTTACCTCCAGAACCTGCCTGAGAAATTAGCACATGTCTGCAGACTCTGAAGCAGTCCTCCACACAAAGACCATAATTACTGTGAACGTGTAATCTTTCTTGGATTCAGTGTACCTACGATTCTTGTCTGAATGAAATGCCAGCATAAGACATAAAATGAAAAAATCAATTCTTTTGAATGGGATGCATTTAATGAATTTCTTTTTATTTTAGGCAAGAAATTCTTCAGCATGTCGATGTAATAAAAAATTTTTCTTTGACCAAGAATAGTGTTCGGATTGGACAACTGATGCACTATGATTATTCCAGCCATAAATATGTTTTCTCTATTAGCAATAACTTCCGATCACTACTTCCAGATGTGTCTCCCATTGTGAATAGGCATTATAATATTTGTGCTGTGGTTGGAAATAGTGGGATCCTGACAGGGAGCCGGTGTGGACAAGAAATAGATAAGTCAGATTTTGTATTCCGTTGCAATTTCGCCCCTACGGAGGCTTTCCAAAGAGATGTTGGAAGGAAAACCAACCTGACCACCTTCAACCCCAGCATCCTGGAAAAATATTACAACAATCTTTTGACCATTCAGGACCGTAACAACTTTTTCCTCAGTTTAAAAAAGCTTGAAGGGGCTATTCTTTGGATCCCTGCATTTTTCTTCCATACTTCTGCAACTGTTACCAGGACATTAGTTGACTTTTTTGTTGAACACAGAGGTCAGTTAAAAGTCCAGTTGGCTTGGCCTGGAAATATAATGCAACATGTCAACAGGTGTGTATATTTTATTGCCTTTAACTTATACCCCACCAGATGGCAAATCAATACTGCAATCTCTTGGGGGTGGGAGGTATCCAATTAGTTAGTTGTGGTTAGCTTAGTATTTTAGGGCAAATATTGCTTATGTTTTATAATGAATGAATGAATCATTCTAGGTTAGAATTTCAATCTCCTACCCCCATCTGGTAACCAAGTGCCAAACAGGGAGTTTGATATCTCATCAGTCTCCCCTCTCTGCTTCCTGCCCCCTCCATTGTTGGTAAATCTAATGAGCAATCATAGAAATCAAGACAAATCAAGAATTTTCTTTAAATGGATAACAACATCCCAATAATGCCAATGGCTAAATTAGACAAGTTAAGCATTTTCTTTTAAAGATGCAATTGACTTAAAATGTTCATTTTTATTAGATATTGGGGTGTTTTGTATATGTCCAAGATTAGAAAAACACCTAGGTAAATCATAAATTATATAATTTTCCTTAAAATGTGAGATTTGATAAACCATAAATTATATAATCTGCCTTCATAATTCAATAACTTGGCCTTAGACAGATTAACCAAAATATGCAGTATTTTCATCTAGAGTGATGAGTTTTAACTCTGGCAATATGTTAGAATTACTTGGAGAGCTTTAAAATATACTATTGCCTGGGCTCTACTTCAAGAAATTCTAATGTAATTCGTCTGGTGGAGGAGGTGAGGGGCCCAGATATTTGGTATTTCTTAATAACTCCCCAAATGATTTTAATGTACAGTCAGAATTGGGTGTCACTAATCCAGAGCATTTTATAAAGCAAGATAAATTTTAGGATTTTTTTTTCTTTAAGTCTTCTGAGGAAATTGCCTCAACTCTAATTTCCCTTATGCAAGTCCTAACATACTGTCCAATATTACTACAAATTAGAGTAGGTTCTGGGGCCTGGTAAATAGCAAATTCTAAAGATATTTATCCCACAGTATATTATTCCCATCCTATACTCCACTGAAATCCTCCACATTTAAGATCTTTTTAGTTGGTCTCTCACAGAAGGAGGAATCATTGTCTAATAAAACTGGTATGTATCTAACAGGTAGGATGATACCATAATTTATAATCCAAACTGAAACTTTTTCTTTGAAAGAAAGAGGGCACTGCTAATAATTACAACAAGAATAACAGGCAAAAGCTGGTATTATCCCTATTTCCCAGGATGTATGGTCACCTTTTCAAAGAGGTAATGTAGTCCAACTAAGCTTAAAGATGAGTCAACAGAGGTACAAAGAACAGGAGTTATTTACCCAACCTCACTGCCCAAAATTGGCAGAACCAGAATTAGAAGCCAGGCCTCCTGCCAACCTGGTCTTTTGACCTCATAATTTTGCTCTTCTCTAGCTCTATTTAAATTCAGCTAAACCAAAAGGATTGCCAGAAGCCATTCTAACTCCTTACATAAGAATATTAAAACCAAGACTGAACTTTTAAAATTTCAACTAAAAGGAAAAGGACCATCTTTGAAGCCTTCAAATAGTAATGAAGGGAGTGCATATGCTTAGATACTTCAGGAAACTGGCCTGTGTGGCCTATCTGCCCCATACCTTTCAGAAGTCCCATGGAATTAGCTATAATGCCCCACAACACTCATGGTGACAGCAAACACATTGGTTCAATGCAAACCCAAAGGAAATACAATCTATAGTAACCTGATTCATGAACAGTTCAATTCTCTTTGCACAGCCAATGATAAACACACATACAATAAATGCACATGCATGTGCACACACACACATACTCCATGGAAATCTCCAATATTTGACAGTTTTTGTGGGAAAGCTTCAAATTACTCTCTAAACACAGAAGGAAAAACAACTATAATGTAGCCTTTTCTTTCAGATCATAAAACCTGTAAATATTTTCCTTAGGTCCCAGAATGCTAAAGAAGAGCTTGGGAACCCCCAGTTAGAAGACAAAGAGGCAGGGAATATGATTTTTTACAAAACGGTACAGAAAAATAAGGCTTCACAACCTTTCCAGACTCAGAAAGAAGGATTTAATCTCTAGGTTTGGGTAAAGAAGTGACAGAGGAGTTCCCCTTAGATTAAACAACCTCCTCCCTACTTCCAAGGGCCCTTTGTGTATGAAAAAGCATAGTCATTTCACTGGTGATCTTCTGTGGTATCACCAGCAAGTCAGAGCCACCACTCCTTAAAACAATCCAGATGCAGTGCTGGCTTCAAACATGTGCAACCTGTGCAGTCACACACGAGCTGTGCTCGGAAGGCCTGGCACTTGGTTTAATGCTCTGCTACCACCCTCTCAAAATTCTCAATAATTTTTGAAGGAAGGGCCCACATTTTAATTCTGCACTGGGTCTCCCAAACTACGTAGCCAGTGCTGCTTAGAAGTGGTTGTCTAAAAGATAGATTCAAAGCAAGTACTGTTTAAATCACCTGTACAGACCCACCTCCCAGCCCAGTCAGAGTGACCTATCTGATTGAAACCTTCAACACTGGCCTCTGAATCCACATGTACTTATTGTTCCACAGGTACTGGAAAAACAAACATTTGTCACCCAAACGGCTGAGCACAGGTATTCTTATGTACACCCTTGCGTCAGCAATATGTGAAGAGATCCACTTATATGGATTTTGGCCTTTTGGATTTGACCCCAACACAAGGGAAGATCTTCCATATCATTACTATGACAAAAAAGGAACCAAATTTACCACCAAGTGGCAGGAGTCCCACCAGCTGCCTGCTGAGTTTCAGCTGCTGTACCGAATGCATGGGGAAGGGCTCACCAAGCTGACTCTGTCACACTGTGCCTAAGAACTCCAAACAGAAAGTGCCAATTGGCTGTTTAAAAAGTGCCCCAACTCACATTGAATAGTCTTCAGAATCAAACCCTAGAGAATTTCTTATAAGGATCGTGTGCCGTTTAAAAGGAAAGATGTCTTCCCTTCCTTTTTTGCACTGCTCTTTCGAGGGTCTCAGCAGGACAAACGCACTGAAGCCACATGATTTCAACTTGATTGATAAAGGAAATGTTACATTTGGAACTATACTGCTAACAAAATGGTTTGAAGTATTTTCATGTTTGTATTTTAATAATAAACTGCCTCCCATTTTTTAGGAGGACTAGAGCTGTAGTTTCTACAGCTTTGCTTAGACACAGTCCTCATA
>JAVSCE010019893.1:0-44386 GCA_032199065.1 Smutsia gigantea
TTTTCTCAGCATTGCCAAATTTCTCCTCTGTTTACAGAAATACTTGTATAGCATAGCAATCCCACTCTCCACATTTGTACCAACATTTTCTTCTGTAGAAGTTTTCTTTTTAAATTTTAACCTGTGACCCAGTATCACAATAGTCTCAGTTCCCATTTCCCAGTCATTACCAAGGCTGCCCCTTGTGGAAATCACTGCAGCCCAGTCCTAGTCCGTTTCCTCTGTATCCACGGGCAAAGCCTGCATCGTGCACGTTCCAGTTTGGTCCTGCGGGCAGAGGACTGAAGACGGGAGTCAATAATCTTTTGAAATTTATCTGTGACTTAGTCTCTCCTTTGGGAGTCAGGCTGATGCCCTATTACCCAGAATAACATTTTATTAGACTAATTCCTAACATTTATATAGCAAACGCTTTTTTGAATAAACTGTAAAAAAAATCATGTGCTTTTCCTCTTTAATTTGTAATGAATCACAGGAATACATGGTCTCCTTTAGAATCATCCTAGACTTTCTGGCAGGAGCCTGACTTGGACATTTTCTTTGTTTTACATTGTTAGCTTAGATTTGCTAAAATTCTGTTGGGATATGGCCATCTGTGCCTATATATAATTTGATCTCTAGTTTTTCTTTTCCTCATAAGTAATTTAGAATTTATATTATAATTGTATTACCTGCTTAACTTATTTTGGGACGTTTCCTTATTTTTGTTTTCCAGGAAGGCTTGTATAAGATTAGAATTTTATGTTGCTTGAATTTGTGATACAAGTCACATAATTAGTGCAACTGTTGTGATTGTTTCTGTGAATATCTTCAGTGTTGTTTCAATTGATTGAATGGTTAATGGTTACTGGCCCTTGCAGGTTTTCTACGTCGCTTTCAATGAGGTTTTGAAGTTAATGTCTCTGGAGGAAATTGTTCAGTCCATTCATTTACAGGTATTAGCAGGCTGCTGTGGGTCCACACAAGATGACAAAAGCCCTCTCCTCCCCGATCCTCTTCCTTTCTCCTGATGACGAACCTCATTTCTCTATCTTTTCTGGAAGGTGTGGCTGCAGTGATCCTGACTCATTCATGGGCCTTCTGTGACTAATAAGGTCTATGGCAGCAAATTGATCACCAAGTAACAGTCACATGGCATTCTGTATATATCATGATAAAAGAGCAAAGCACGGACAAATGAATATATTCGAAACATAAGTGAGCTTGGCATCAGCCTGCTCCTGACTGATTATTTTTGGACAATGTGTTTTTAAACATTGTTATTCTGGTATAAGATACGTTGAAACAAGTGACTAGTATTCTAAGCCGCCATACGTGGAGAACTTTGTTGTAGAGATCAAAGAGAAACATCCATGTACAGTGACGGATAATGTTCCTTGGGAAACAGAGCTATAAATTGGACCCTAGCTTTCAAATCATTTGCGTTTGCTCAAAGAGCAAGAGCTAAACACCCCTGGTTTAAAAGTCAAGAGTATTTGAACTGAAATCATTCTTTAATTTTCTCCTCTAACCTAATTTAATACTGCTTAGAGAACTTGTATTTCCCCTGAGTGAATCTTTTTATTCATTAGATTATTTAATGTGATGGTGTCAAAATATACAAACACAAGTTATAATAGTTCGTTTGTTGACTAGGTGTTGCCCTCTACATTCTTTTTAAAGACATCTTTTTACAGAATGCTAAATGTATCCGAGTGGGGCCCACCTGTCCTTCCGGAAGATCATTTTGGTAGAACAACACTGTCATCTAGTGGCACGTGTTGTGGACAGAAATGCCTCCCAGGGAAGTCCCTGGTTGAGCCCCGACCCCTCACTCATCAGGCAGTCCTGGGGCTCGGGTTCCTGATCCTTAATAATACGCATTTCAGTGCATGAGTCACTGTGTTCTATCCCTCAAACAACACAGAGGATAAAAGTGTTGTCTGACTTCTAAGAACACAATCACTGGTTTATGAAGTCACCTTCTGCAGAGTGGCTGGTCATAGGAAAAGAGCGAATGATTTATCACCGCCCCTCCCTGTCTCCTCTGATGTATTTGAGTAGATGTGGTAAAGAGAACTCGCCCCAAAACAAACCATTTTCCATGTCCCAGAGGCATTTCCGAACTAATAACCAGGACCCTTACTAGTCCATACATTTACAGATATTGGCAGGCACTTCCCGTGGGCCCTGGGAGTTGGAGAAAGGAGGGAGCGGTGTCATGGCCCCAGGGAAGGCAGCTGTCCAGGAGATGTGGAGTATAAGCAGGAGGGGGTTACGGAAGCCTGGCTCAGGGCCAGCAGGGGGACGTGGGTGGAAAGACACAGGAGGTCTTAGGCCTGGTGATGCCCCCGAGGATCTGGAGCATGGGAAGAGGGGGCACTATGGCCTCTGCCATTTTCTGGTGCCCTCTGACCTGTCAGGACATGGCTTTCTCTGTGAGCTGAGGGCAACGCAGCCTTCACTTCGTTTTCTAGATGGTAGAAATTTCAAACACTTGACCAATTTCAGATTGTGTGTATGAAATTCCGATTAAGAAGGGAAGAAAATCATTGTCATTGGAGAGAATTTTGTTTGCTTTGGAGGGGACACGTGACATGATTAGCTGTTTCTGGGAAAGATGAATTTACGTCAGGAAGTAGAATGGGCTGTAGGTGACAGACTGACACCCAAAACAGATGGTGTTCAGTCGGGCAAGTGACCCGCACCCCAACACTGTCACCATAAACTGGAGAGCAGTTTCGAGTGGAGGGAAGGGAGCTGGACCTCAGAGTGAACCAAAGGATGGTGATTTCCCTCAAATAACAGAAAAAGGAGGCAGCCCAAAGCCCAAGAGAAGGCCCAGCAGTTAGACGGCAGGTGGGCTGCACCATGCTCAGTTGGAGGAGAAGGTCGCTCTGCGTGGCCTGCAGCTGGGGACAGCACCCCCATGGGGGCTGTGGTGCTGTGTGTGTTAGTGGTGAGGCCCCGGCTCATGGGTTTTTGCACAGTTGGGGCCCCTGGCCCCCGGGGACAGGCCACCCCACCCCCATGATAGGGCACACGCCCCTCCAAGAGTCCTGCTCCGGTGCTGTGGAAAGCTGCATCTTGGCCACATGAGTCCTCCAGCCTCGCCCAGGTAACACTGGGAAGCTCATGCCAACAGAGGGCTGGGGTGTCATGTGGAGGTCCAGGAAAGAAGCTGCCTGGTGCCCTCCCTGCACCAGCTCTGTGCAGGTTTGAGAGGCAGGCCAGGACAGGATTCTCCAGGTATGGGTGTGCTTCTCTTCTGCTCCACCCTGCACAGGTGAGTCCCTGACCCTGCTGCCAGGTGGACACTGGGGATTGGTTTGTTATTTGCAGGGAGGCCTGAGCATCTGTTGTGGGCACTGCAGTACCCATTCCTCCTCCACCTTGAAGCCCCATGGCCCCTGCTCCCAGCACCACCCTGCTCCAGCCCTCAGGGTGCGCTCGGTGACACTGGCCTCCGTGCCTCTGAGTCGGCTTTTATTCAGCACTTGATACATGTCTGCTGAATCCACTCAGCAGTGAACTAGCGACTACTGAGCACCCCAGTAGGCTCCATATGTATGCAGGGTCTGTGGGGATCCTGCAGTCCTTGCAGAAGCCAGACCCTGGCAGCAGGAATGACAGACACAGCAGGTAATGAGGTGAGGATGGTCATTACATGCAGAAGGTACGGGCCAATCCGGACAGGCTTCTCAGAAGAGGTGACTCTGACCTGGCAGTGGGGGTGGGAGGCATCTAAGAGGAGCACGGGGTGCATGGGACTGGGGAGCCAGGGGCCTGCCGTGGACAACGGACCCAGAGAGGGGGGCCCCAGGTGGAGGTGGCAGTCGTGTGTTCAGAGGAACGTGTGCGAGGCTTGCGGCTGTGGCTGAGAGCTGGTCACGGGCCGTGGAGGAGGCTCCCTCACATGCATACTCCCTGCCATCACCCTGCTTAGAAGACCAGGTCCGGGCACCACAGGGCCCTTTCAAGAGAAAGCAAACAGGATACGTGTGCTGCTAACTGTCCAGACTGAGATGCCACAGAGCAGGGGATGCCCTGCCAGTGTCAATGGGGGACACAGAGTGGAACCACGTGGAGGGGCGTGTGTAGCTGGCCGAATCACCAGGCCTGCATGTGCCCAGGATCTGGGCAAGGAACCCTGTTTCATCCTGTCCAGACCTCCTCACACCCTCTCCAATCTGCCCTCTTTCCTCCCTCGGGTGATGATCTCCTGACTTCTAACCAGAGGCTGCCCGTGTCAGAGCTCTCCACAAAGGGGACTTTTCAATGCCATCTGCTCAAGTCCGGCTTTTTTCCCAAACTTCTCAACTATGGGATAATCCAGCTTACCCAGTTGCAACCAGTTCATTCACTCCTGGGTGGAGTTCCCATGTACCGTGGTGTATCTATCCAGCCTGCATTTGATGAAAACTTGGGCTATTTCGATTGGTGGCTACTTCAAACATTCTTATGTATTTTGGTTTAGAGAAGTTGGCATTTCTTTTGGGTCTGTGTTAGTGGGACTGCCGATCTTGGGGCTTGTCCATATTACACTTAGGTGATAAGGCCAACTCAGGTGATAAGCCTGAATTTCCATATTCTGCCAATTCCTGGCTGCCTGAATTAGGCCTCTTTAGGCCACAAGTAACAGAAGTGGGGAATTTGTTACCAAGGATCTGGTAGGAACCCCAGAGTAGGAAGAACCTCACAGTGACTGAAATCAGGCACTGCAGAGCTGTCACCACAGAAGGCCAAACTTCTGTCCCAAATTTCATTCTCACTGCTGGTGTGTGAGAGTCATTATTATTCCATATCTTCTCCTATGTTTGACGTTTTGTTTTAATTGTAGCCCTTTGGGTGGGTGAGTAGGCATGGCTTTGTGGCTTTAATTTACATTTCCTTGCTGACTAAAGAAATTCAGCCTCTTTATATATATTCAGGTGGATATCCTCTTTTGAAGTGTAATGGCTCAGTGGTATCTTGGTCCTGCACACCATTCATGAATCCGAAGTCTCTTGGTGGACACAATGCCCCATACCACTGCTGGGCAGGTGGTCCGAGGGAATCAGACCAGATGGCCAATGACTTGATATGGTGGCCAAGAGAATTGTTCCCTCAGCCAGGAAGAAAAATGGTCTTTGTGTTCTTGGTGGGAGCAGTCGTCCCAGGATTCTCAGCTCATGGAGACCCACACGATCCTGTAAGATGGGTGGAGGTGAATCCCAAAGAGCAGGATGGGGTACCCATGGCGGAGCCTGTCTCAGAGAATCTCCCACAAGCCTGTCCTCTCTGCCTCCGCCCAGATGCCAAGCAGTATCAGACCATGTTAAATTTAGCTAGAGTAGACTGCAATTAAGGGGAAATTCAGCTGAGCAAGTATAGACTTGGAAGACATGGTAGTTCATAATCCTCCTAGGATGCCTCTCAGCCCTCTGTTCTGACTGTGGCTGGAACCAGCTGGAGGTTAGAGGCAGCATGGGGGAGGACACCAGCTCCCTCCTGCCTCCTCTGTAACACTGTCTCGCAGGTAAGAAGCACCATGCCAAGTGAGCTGTTTGTATAATTTCCCCTGACCTAATGGTAAGTGTGGTGCTAATTAAATCTCTCAAAAGTATCTGGCTTCTCTTTTCTTCTCACATGATTTTTATTTTGAGAAATTTAAATTCTTCAAAAATGTCTAAAAACCAGTACAGTAAACAGTTATGTAGTTCCTATCAAGATTCTTGACTGTTCCCGGTTGATTGATTAGAGTCCAATCAAGGATCATGTAGGGGGATGAGTTACTGTGGCGCTCAGAGTCCCCTGTGATCTGGGCGGCCCGCCCGTGTTTTGGAGGGTCTAGGCCAGTCGTTCTGTGACACACTTCTATCTAGATATCAGCCCCCAACCCCAGGAGTCAATTTAAGTGGGAGATTTTTGGAAAGAATACTCTCCAGCTGTGAATCGCTTTCATCACATCAAGAAGCACTTTGTGGCCTTTGTGCAGCTGAATATTGATACTAAGTCTGTAATTAATTAGGCGCCATCCACACATGTGATATGTCGGGAAAGTCCCTGTTTTCCTTTACATCAGGAAATGAACTGAGAAGCATTACTTAGAGAAAATGCAAATAGCCTGACTCCCCCGAACTTTTCCTGCAAGGTACAAAATCGAGGATCCCTTCCTCCACTGATGGTTACACTACCTGCTGAAAGCAGACTTTCAGGTTGCATCTTTCTTCTGTATGCATCAGCCCACACTCATGTATAAGGGGGGCTTCTGTCCTCCCACCTCTGCTAAGCATCAGTGAAGACTCAAGTGTGATTTTGTTTAATTCAGTTTCCATTACAGCCTTTATTCTTCCTGATGCTCATGTTTTCCAGATTTGGTGAGCAGGAACCCATTTGAACCCCCCATTAAAAGTCCCCATCATTTGGGAGCATTTCCTTGCCCTTTTGTTACAAGATGGCTTTCCCTGACCAGATATGGGGCTGGCCATTTGCACAAGCCTGGGACGAGGTGTGCCCCTTGCTACTGGGGGTCATTGCTTCCAGGCCCTTCTGTGCAAAGAGCTGGCGAAATATGTATATGCAAGCATGGAGTGAGCAGTAAGCCCCAGTGATACCCACCTGACTTAACCCCTCAAGACCCCCTGTGGTCTTCTTCCTCCTTTGCTTCCTTTCTCCCCTCCCATGGGGAGAGCACAGCTCATTCAGGGCTGACTGTTTGGAAGCCTTGCAGTATGTTGCGCTCTGTTGGGCGAGCAGCTGAGGGTGGGGCTGGGGCCATACTGTTGGCACACAGGACCTGTTAGCTTTCATCCACTTGGATTCTGTGATACGAAAAGCTGAACGTGGCTGTCACCTGTGCACAGGCACAACCATGGCAGCAGTCGTGTGCACACATAAGCACCAGCTGTCAGTGCAGCCCCAGCAGCAGACTTGTTCTCTGGCTCACAGAGGGGCAGCTGCAGGATGTCTGTGAACACGGGCATGAAGAAATGATTGACAGCCTCTTCCCTCACACCAGTGACATTATTTCTCTAGGCTTGTGCAAAATTTGGAGTAGGTCCACCTTCTTAGAAAACTGAATAGAATCTTGTTCTCAGTGAGAGAGGATACCACCGCCGTGGATTCCAACCACTGTGTGGGAGGACAGGCACCACTCTGACCCCGCGTAAAGCATGCTCTCGGATTTGGGGCATTAGCACGTAGCCCCCACGTGCATTCTGTGAAAGCTTCCTGGTCCTAACCCGGTGTTCACAAGGAAGGAGTTCCTCTTTACTGGTTGGTTTCTCTGCTATAAATTTCACAAGTAGGTTGAAATGCTGAAAATCCCAAGCTGATCTGCAGACTTGCTCATGTTTGGTCTGGAGATAGATGCTCAGCAGTTCTGAAAGTACCACCTGGGCAGCCTGGGAGGAGCTCCACTCCTGGTTCTCCAGGCCAGTCCTTGTGGATGGAGTCCACAGACCTGGTGAGATCTGAGCTCAGCCTGGAGCTGTGGTTTTAGGTCTGGCTGTATACTTCTTTTCACGCATGTGCAAAATTCACTTATTCACAGTTTTTCTTTGTACGATACATGTGGTGGGCCCAAAGATTGCCAGCACCCATTTCAGCATCCTCAGGAGCAGACTCGCATGGAGCCTTGTTTGGATACCTCCCCTTAGAGTGAGCTCACTGCCTTACAGCACAGATCATCCTATGCTGAACTCCCAGTGTGTCATTCACAAACCCCTCTGTGAGCCTGTCTGTGTCCGTGTTGGGTCCCACCTCTGGTCCTGGCCTGAGCTCTGGGCCTCCACTGACTGGGTGTCTTGGATCAGAGTCCTCTAGAGCAGGAAAGAACTCATGGTAAAGTAGCATCTCCTCTTCAAAATGAAAATATACACTAATTCTCCTAGGTGGTGTCCATGGAACCAGGATCCTTTAGTTCAGAGAAAACTTTACAGTCAGAAACTCGTGTGGACAGGCAAAGGCAGGGTCTGAGAGGCCAGGGTGACAGGCTGTGACTGTGGCACAGACACACGGTGCACATCAGGCCCTGGCGCAGCAGAAGCCACATGTCTGCTGCAGATCTGAGTGGAAAGGGAGCATTGCAGCCCGCTGTCCAGGGAGGCGGGTCCAGCATGTGGAGGGGAGGAGCTTAGTGTTTTGGAAACTGGCTTACTTTGCCAGGACTCAGCTGTCTCCCAGGGGCAGTGGTGTCTAGGGGTTGGAGGGCCTGGCCTGGGCAGTGTCTGATGGGCTCGGTGGTCCAGTGCTCCTGCAGAGGGCATGGCGTCCACGCATCAGGGACGCTTATCTGAGGGAGCATCGCCCTCAGTGGCAGTGGGATGAAGTGACCCAGTGGAGGTGTGCACTCACCTTCCTCATCTTACCACTTTCACAAATAAAAATACAAACATAACAATTTAATCATATTAAACAAAACCATTTAATGCTTTAGCTGCTTCTTTCCTGTCCCCCAATCTCAAATGTTCCTCCATGATAGAAGATGGAGGGGTGCAGTCCAGCTGCCTGGCTCAGCTCGAGTTTGTGCCTGCTCTGCTCAGGAATGCTATCCCACAGGTCCCCTCATCCCTAGTTCCTGTATCCTGTTCCTCCCTTGCCTTGCGACCCCTACACTGACTGGGCCATCCCTGGTCCCCTTTATTAAGGTCCCAGCCACGCTTCGCCTCTGAGCTCCATCAGGACAGAGACTGGCCATAGGGCAGCACAGGCCGCCTCAGTGCAAGTCAGTTCATAGACTAGAATCTGGAGATCTGAACAAATTCCTAAAAACCACCAAGTCCACACTGAGTGCAGCCTGCCAAGGACTTCTTACTTTCCTACATGTCAGAGAGAGAGAGAGGGAGGGACAGGGAGATAGACACAGGGATGGAGGGAGAGAGAATGGGATGGAACATGGGGTGGGAATAAGAAAGAAAAATAGATGGAATAGCACCAACCATTAGAATTATACGAAGAAGCTCCTGAAACACTCTCTCTGTATTCCTGCCCCCTATTTTATTTCCCAGAGTGAATTTCTCTTATAGTGTGATGCATATTATTCCAGATATTCCAATCTCCCTTCCTCTCTCATTTTTGTTTTAATTCAAAAATAGTAACAGATTTGATCTTTTAATTACCTTTTTTTTGCCATTTTTATTTTTTATTTTTATTTTTTTAAGTTTATTTTGATATCATTAATCTACAATTAAATGAGCAATATTATGGTGACTACACTACCCCCTTCATCAGGTCCCCCCCACCAACTCCATTACAGTCACTGTCCATCAGCGTAGTGAGATGCTATGGAATCACTACTTGTCTTCTCTGAGTTGTACAGCCCTCCCCGCACTCCCCAACATTACGTCTGTTAATCCTAAATGCCCCTTTTTCCCCCTTGTCCCTCCCTTCCCACCCATCCTCCCCAGTCCCTTTCCCTTTGGTAACTATTAGTCCGTTCTTGGGTTCTGTGAGTCTGCTGCTGTTTTGTTCCTTCAGTTTTTTTCTTAGTTCTTATACTCCACATATGAGTGAAATCATTTGGTACTTGTCTTTTTTGGATTGGCTTATTTCACTGAGCATAATACCCTCTAGCTCCATCCATGTTGTTGCAAATGGCAGGATTTGTTTTCTTCTTATGGCTGAATAGTATTCCATTTTAATTACCTTTTTAATGTAGTAATATGTTAAGTATAACTTTTTCTATTAATCTAAGTCACTCTTGCAGTGGCTGCCTGTTGTGTCATTTCCCTAATGAGAGTATCTGAATTCATTTACCACATTTGTACTGATAGATGTTTAAGTGTTTTGAGTAATTGTATGCTATTACAAATAATGCTGCAATAAATCTCATACAGTTGGGCTTATTTTAGTATTTCCATGGGCTAGCTTATAGATTTGGATAGCTGTCCCCATGGTTCCCAAATTTTAAATTTAATCCTTAAATTTAATACTTTCCAATATATATTATCACTGAAGTATGACAAGTTCTGTGTTGGCCTAATTTCTCCCCAGCAATGGCTTTTGTCCATGCAAAAAGTATACAGTGGAATTCAATTATTAGTGAAACCAGGTGTATTTTAATGTATCTTCTCAGCCATCTCCATGCCTCTCCTATGAAATGGTGATTTGTATCATTCCCATTTTCCACCTGGTTTTATATGGGTCGAGATGGGTTCGAATCTGCGGAAGTAACAAAGATTCCCAAATTCTCAGTAACATAAAGTAATATATAATTTTGGAATCTCGCATTTGATAATCCAAAGTAACTTGCACATCTAAACCTTACTTCAAAGAGTGAAGAACAGCAAGAAATCCCACCTGTAGCAAAACACTAAGTGACATGGCAAATGATTATCGTAGGATATGTGACTTTCCTTGCTTAATTGTAGGAGCATAACACTTTTGCTGTGTGTACTGTGGTGTGTGTGTGTGTGTGCATCATTGCAAAAATCAGCCTATTCTCTTTTTAACTTTCATTACATTGGTGCTACTTATGTTTTTATGACTTTACAGTTTTTCCATTCTAATTCTAGTTTAGGAAGGCTCTGCCACATAAGGCTTAAATGGTTCTTTTACAGGCTCTTCAGTTTTTCAGTTGAGCTTTAAATACTTTGTTTAATGGAGTGTATTGTTGTATCTTGTTTGTAAAGGAAAAAATAACTTTTCAAGCGTGTAGTCAAATAATGCAACTCATGCATTCAAAATTCTGTCCCATTTCCCTGGATTTGGAATGTGTCCTACATTTCATCCTAACATTTTAGAATCCACTCTTGTGGTCCCAGTGGTGAAGACATCGTACCCTGTGTCAAACCCACAGGGACTTTGTGGTAGATGTTAATACCTAGTTTGCCAAATATCTCTTTATTCTTTATTTTCAGAAGTTTTTGACTAGTTTTGCACACTACATTTTTCATTAGAAAATGTCACATTAGAATTGTCATTTAACATTAAAAAGTGGTTTTGGAATTCTGAATAAATGGAATTATGTGCACTTATTATCTTGGAAAAATTGCCAGTGTATGAGACACACCTTCCTATTCAATATTCAAGGAACTAATTTCACTTATTTGGATTATTCAGGTTGGCCACACACTTTAGTTAAAAGAACGTGTTGTTTGCCTCCAGCAGATTT
The DNA here is from genome assembly GCA_032199065.1 of Smutsia gigantea. Classification (NCBI taxonomy): domain Eukaryota; kingdom Metazoa; phylum Chordata; class Mammalia; order Pholidota; family Manidae; genus Smutsia; species Smutsia gigantea. The sequence continues at coordinate 11,075 of JAVSCE010019893.1, forward strand.
GCTCAGGCCAACATTGTCTCACCAGTGACTGTCCACTGAGCATTTAGGCTGCTGTGTCCAGCCCCTCCTGGAAGAACCCAGAGGGGCGAGCAGACACACCCCTCATCTCAGGAAGCATCCCAGTTCCCATCAGCTCGTGACCACGACAGGACCAGGACTTGGGATCCCCGCTGTCCCTCTTTGTGGTGGCCATGGGCAGACGTCCATAAATGGGAAGAGGGACTCAAGCCAATTCTAATATAGCTTCTGCGAGTGTGACTCTCACCAACAGGAAGGGTCTGTGCCAGAATGTCAGGCTCAGGGTGGGAGTAGGGTGTTCCTACAGGGACCTGGGGGCCTCTGGAACCAAGGCATTGGCTGAGGGTGGGATGGAGATTTATGGGCATCTGTTCTGCAGAATAGGAGCCATAGAGAAACTCTTTGAGGTGATATAAAGAGAACAGCATGGCTAACAGCAGGTGCCAGGCCAGCAGAGGAGAGGAAAGAGAAAGGTGAGGGGATGTCCCTGAGACAAGACTGCAGGTCACTTGGAGTCAAGGCAATGGAAAGCATCTAGGACATCTGCTTGGCGGGCGTCAGGATGGGGGGAGGCCAGGCGCTGTGGATGAATGGTGCTGGTCCCTCAGGCTGCTACCGTCTCTGTGGAGCTTACACAGGGCAGGGAGGGGCTTCAGGAGGGAAGGTCCCACAAGGAAGGCTTTGGGGGCCAAATGGACATATGTGCCTCTGGCCAGAGGTAGCCCAGAGAAGCCGTAGGCCAAGCTGAGGGAAGGCCTGGCCACCTGAAGGATGATGGGAGGCAGCAAAGGGCCACTGAGCAGGGTGACAGTCAGGGAGGGGAGCATGCTGGGTTAGAATCCATGGCTTTTGTGCAGAGGACGTGAAGCCACAGAAGATACCACCATCACAGTACAGAATGACAGTTACAGCTCCTGGGGTTTCCTGGGGCAGCTGTGGCCTTCCTGTCAGGACTGGCAGGTGACCTGTACCCACATCAAAGGCTGGTCTGCTCGTCTGTCTGTGTGTCTGCCAGGTCAGCTGGTTAGGAGGACAGACCTAAGCCACTGGGAACGCATTACTCCGATCCTTTAGAGAATGCATCCCCTCCAGCTGGATAGCACACTTGTCATCTTTTCAATTTATATGAATATATCAATATTAGTTTTATAGCTTACCTGCCATTGTAAGGACTAATATTTCACACATTTATAGAAATTTTAAAAAATGAAGTTAGAGAGTGGTAAGGCTTCTGACTGAATCATGCCATGCCCCCAGCCACATTGTTAAAAGCACCTTTCAAGATATGAAATAAAGTAAGTGCAGCATCTCACGTCCTCTCCATGTCACCATGAGGTCAGACGCCCCAGCTTCGCTTGTAAAGAGTCTGAGATTCGGGCAAAGCCACATGCCGTGGCCATGAGTAGACCAAGGTCTTTACGGTCATTAAAAATGACAGGTGTTGATTGGACATGCTGTGCTCAGTGCAACATACACATACATGAAATCATGGTGGGGTACATCTTAAACTTACTCAGTATTAAATGTCAATTCTAGCTCAATAAAACTTGGGGGGAAGTAGGTTCAGTCATTTTGAAAACAGTAAGATCCACCTGGACAACAGGTTTAATGAAGTACAACTTAGCTTTGTACTTGGACAGTGGCCTCACCTACAATCCCCTGGTCCCAGCTTAGTCCTGCCAGCTCCTTCTTCTGGGACCCCTGATAGCTTCCAGAACAGGGGCATGGCTTGGACCTTGCCCTCAGCCTCATTGGCCAGGGAGTGGCCTCGTGCCACCTGTCAGTGGCAACAGTCTGGCACAGATGAGATTGATACCACCTGAGGCTGAGAAGAAGGGGTGTCAGAGATGTTAGCCATCCTGCTGTGGCCTGAACATCTGCATCCCCTGCCAGATCTATGTGCTGAGATCCTAACCCTCAAAGTGATGGTACTGGTGGTGGGGGGGTTCGTTTGGGAGGTGACAATGTCATGAGGGTGGAGCCTCATGTGGAGAGTGGTGCCCTGATAAAAGGGACCCCAGAGGCCCCCTGCCCCTTCTTCCTTGTGAGGACCTCTATCAGTCAATGGACCCATAAGAGGGCCCTCACCCACCACACAGGCGCCCTGCCTTCGGACTGCCGGCCTCCAGGACTGTGAGGAATAAATATCTGCTGTTTACAAGTTCCTGTTTGTGCTGTTTTATTACAGCAGCCTGAATGGGTGGAAACAATCTTTAGTCTATCTTTCCATAATCATACATATGAGTGAAATTGTCCTGACAGCAGGGATGTGTGGATACATTAGATTTTACTGTGTTTCTAGAACATGACACAATGCCAACGCATATATTTTCAAATGAGTACATAAATGAAAGGAAAATAGGCAGAGGCTTTAGCACAGTTTTAACTCTCATACATTGCTGATGCAGATTTAAATTAGTGCAGCTACTGAAAAACATTTGGCACTTTCAGGGAAGCTTAGAGGGGCCAGGATATTTTTGCCAATGGCTCAGTGAGGTGCATGGGGTGTCTATGTGAAGGGGTTAAATCTGTGGCTGGGTATAAAACTCAGTGACTATGGAACTTACTTTTTCTCAGTAAGCTCTGCCAAGGCAGCCTGATGTAACCAAAGGGTTCTCCACCTGTAGGCGGCCTCCCATTTACTGGCCTGGATGTCTCTCTGAGAAGCAGAGAAGAGGGGTTAGTCCAATGGACCTACTATCTTTATAGTATGACATCCAATGACAACTCATGGATTTTCAAAACCTGCTGCTTCTACAAAGCATCTCAGCAAATGAGATGCATAACAAAGATGTACCCTTTCAAACTCAATGTTTAAGAAATTATAAGGGAAGACAGATGGATTTAACTCTATTAAAATAGAAAAAAATTATGTGGGGCACACAGTGAATTTGCAACTCAAATATTCTTAGTATTTAAAAGGTATTCCAAGTAAAATTAAAAACAATCACAGTCACAGGAAAAGGGGCAAACAAAAGTTACAAAAGAACTAAAAATGGCAAAAAAAAAAAATATGATAGTGATTCTCCCAAGTTTGGAAGCAAATGCAATACTTAAAATGCAAGACATTTCTTCCACCTATGAAATTGACAGACAACTGTGATGTGAGGTAAGAAAAGGACACACCCAGCATTGCCATGACCAAGGACTCAGGGCATTCTCACGCTCCCCAGTGGTACACAGAGTTGAACAAAACCTTCTACATAGCAGCTTGTTGCTACATTCCAACCTCTTTTCCCAATTTATGAATTCCTTGGTCATCTCTTGGTTGTAGTCACCAAAGTATCAACTTGAACTGTATTAAGTCTTTAAAAGAAGGATCCTGGGGCTGCTTCTAGAACCCAAGGAGACAGGCCAAATCCTGTCATTCAAAGAGGAAGCATTGAGCCTGTCATTCTGCCAACGTTTGTGGACCGTCCAGCAGCTCGAGCTGTGTGAGAAGAACCCCAGGGCAGCTTGATGACCATCACCCAGGCACTGGTGAGAAGACGAGACTTAATGTGGCTTTTGTGCAGATTTGGGATTCTGAAATTTTAACCGACATTCTTGATTCAGAGGCAGATAATCCAAGAATGCTCTGAGCAGTGCGATGTGCACATGTGCAGAATGCAGGTGTCACCATCACTGCACTGTAGAACCTGCAGTCCAGTGGGAGGCAAGGGACCAGGGCAAATGGTAAAGGCGACACAGAGCTCTAGTGCCATGGCAGAAGGTGCATAGGGAGGCAGACGCTTCCCGACAGCTCCTGGAGTGCTGGCAGGGTCGCTGCCTGGGACTGCTTGCTGTTTTGCCCCAACCTCCTCGAATCTGAGCTCTCCAGGCCTCCCCCAGACTGCTGAGCCTCAGCTTGCATACAGACTCTGACCATGAACTGGCCTTGATCAGCCGGGAGGAACCAAGAACTCTTCACAAACAAGTATGCATTTGAGGGGAGGCTGATGGTATGTCTGACCACGACTTGGGGAAACTGTCAGGTTATGGGTTGAATTGTGCCTTCCTGAAAGATATATTGAAGTCCTACCCCATACCTGTGAATGAGACTTACTTAGAAAAAGGATCTTTGCAGACATAATGGAGTAAAGGTGAGGGCACAGTGATTTAGGGTGGCCCTAATCCACTGATCCGTGTTCTTATAAGGAGAAGAGGGAGGTACAAAGAAAAGACACCATGGGGGGACACAGAGACACAGGGGCAGTGCCATCTGAGGATGGAGGTGCAGATCGGAGAATGCGTCTACCGGTCAAGGGTTGGCAAGGACTGCCCAGTCGTCACCAGACACTGGGAAAAGGCCAGGGACGGAGTGTCCCTCAAAGCCCACACAGGGAACCAGCCCTGCGGACGACCCTCTAGCCTTCCGAGCTGTGAGAAAATACTTACACTACCCAGCAGTTACCGTATTTATTGTGACAGCCCAAGCAAAATAATGTAAGACAGGGTTGAAAATTAATAAATAAACTAGTGAAACAGGTAAGCCCAGCATGGGCTCAGAGAACTGGAAACCAAGGAGCCCCGGGTGCAGTCAGCCTCACAAGGCAGCACCAAGGCATCGCAGAGAGGGCCATGTCAGTGTGCAATTGGACAGTGATGATTTGGAAGAAGGGGTGATATCAGATATCCATTTTAAGAAGGAGAATTTGGAATTTCCAGAATGTCATATCAGAGAATGTGGAGACGAAAATCCTGAAGGAGGTGGAGGGAAAGGGGTCCAGGTTGTGGAGGTGTCCATCAGGAGAGAAAGTCTGTGTGTGTCCATTTCCTGGGGCTGCCATCACAAGTTTTCACAAACAGGGTGACTCAAACAACACGTATTTATTCTCTCCCAGTTCTGGAGCCAGAAGTCCAAGATCAGGGTGTCAGTGAGGCTGTGCTCCCTCTGACGTCTGCAGGGAAGGATGGAGCTCCAGGTCCTTCTTGGCTTGTCGCTGAATTAACTACTTTCCACCTCCATCAATCCTGAGCATTTTTCCGAATGGGTCCCTGCTGTCTCTTTTAATGAAGACATCCATCCATGGTTTAGGGCCCATTCCAATCCAGTATGGCCTTCTCCAAATTTAACAAGTAACATCAGCAAGACCCGATTTCCAAATAAGCTCACATTCTGAGGTTCTGGGTGAATGTGAATAGAGGCACTATTCAACCAACACTCTGTATGTAGGTATTTTCATGGGCATATGGCCGTGCCCATAGTGAGACAGGGACCGTGGGCTTAAACAGAGGAGGATGAAGGCCTCTGGAAAAAGCAAGGCAGGATAATTACAGTCAGAGGGATGTATTATATGCAAAGAAACCCCCTACCAAAACTCCATGCTAAACATTACGCTTTAGAGTCATTCTTCAGTGAGATCAGTTAATATTCCCCAGATAAAGAAAAGTGTCTCAGCATAGCCCATGTTTGTATTATGCTAATCATTTGCAATCATGTGTAAGATTCACTTTAGCATGCTAAAAGGCCCAGGCCTATATTCTGTTTTTCCTCCTTCAGACCTGATCAGGTGATTTGCAACCTAGGCAATTAATAATGGCAAGCAAGCCCAGCCATAAACAACATAGTAAAACCAAGAAAGATTCCATCTTAGATTGGCTTTTAAACTCTTTAGCAAACAGACAATAACTCAGCCCACCTTGAGGGCAGGGCAAGCAGTCTTGATTAATGATTGATATGCCCCCAAACCAAGAAGCTGCTATTCTGGGAAAGAAATCTGCAGTAAATTTCTTATGTTAATTTTGAAGAATTACCTCGAGGACCGATGAGAAAAGGGACTTAATGTCTCATCAAGGATGAACATTCTAAGACCACTTAATAAATCCACACTCCTAAGCCCTTTATCACGTTCCTGAAAATTCTCAATTGCCTATAAAACCCCTAGACAACGCACAACTGCGGACTCTCTTGTGCCCTCCTGGCCTGAGCCAGGAGCTCTGTCCTGTAACTTTCTCTCTAAATAAAAGCCTCTCCCTTACTCTCCCGCTTTGAGTATTTGTGAAGTTCATTCTTCTACTTCGTTATCAAGAACCCTGGCATCAGTAAGTTTATGTAATAATTAAGAGTGTAAGTTTTTTTCCTAAAATAAAAGCATCTTGGAGATGGGTGGATCCGTGAGCATGATCCCATTTTTACTGTTCTTCCCAGAGCCAAGAATGCCTCATGAGCATCATGTAATTCACAGGCCTGGACCTTCTACTGAAAACTGGCAGAAATTCAACTTCTGAGGCAGCCCCATTACTGCAAGAAATCATTCCCTTACTTAACTCATGTTCAAGACAAAGACATATCTGAAAAAAATGGAGGGTTGACTATATTCCTGCAAGAGCAGACTCAACATACCAATGATGTCAGTGATCTGCCAATCAGCGTGTAACACATGGTTCCCAACACAGTTTGATTCAGAATCTGATCATTTCTAAAGTTCAGCTGGAACAATCAATACTCAAGAGAAAATACAACTCTGAAAACAAGGGGGATGTTTTAGGACTTTAGCAATTAAAGGGTGTGGCATTCCCAATGGTCAAAATTGGAACAATTGGAGTATAAAAAAAAATGCCAATGACTAAAAGTATAAAATAAATATTCATGAGTCCACGGTGATGTAGATAAATAAGTGACTGGATTAGTAAATAAGTAGGGGGAGAAGCAAATCTCCCATGTAGAAGAATTCCCCATAATCTATGTAGGCAATCCCTCTCCAGGAGGGGAACAAAACTCCACTACTTCTTATGTGTGTCTGTGCTTAGTGACTCCCAAAGAGCATGGCGTGGGAAGGGGGGAAGTGGAGGAACCCGACAGATGGCACTTCAGCCCAATGATGGAAGCCAACATCAACAGCGATGAGCCACGTGGACAGCACGGGCCCTTGGGGTGATGCGACGAGCAGGGCACTGACCTCTGTGGTCTTCCTACTCTAATCCCATTCACTGTCAAACCATGAGGAAAACGTCAGACATGTCCAGCAGTGGGGCAGCCTCCAAGGCACCTGGCCAGCACCCCTCAAAACTGTCAAGATCATCTCAAAAAGGGAAATCTCAACATTTGTCACAGCCAAGAGGAGCCTAAGGAGATGCGATGACTAAACGGAATGTGATGTTTCAGGGTGGGGTCCTGGACCAGAAAAGGGACATGAGGTAAAGGAAATAGGAATGAAGTATGGACTTCAGTTAATAATCTATCAATATTGATTTGTTAATTGTGAAAAAAACATATCTTACTGAGGTAAGATGCTAGTAATAGGGGAATCCTGGTGTGGGGTATCTGAAACTACATTCACCATTTCTTTTGCTGGCCTAATTGAAAATATTTTTATTATAACCTTCATTCTTAAAGGATGATTTTACTGGATATAGAAATCTAAGTGGGCATTTTTTTCCTTAAGAAATGGTTTTCCCAATTTTTTATTATTGTGGTAAAATATGCATGCAATAACAATCACCACCTTAACCATTTTTAAGTGTACAGCTCAGTGCCATTAAGGCATTCACATTGCTGTGCGGCTATCCCCACCATCCATCTCCAGAACTCATTCCTCTTGAGAAGCTGAAACTCTGTCCTTATAAATAATACAAATCCCCAGTCCCGCTATCCCCAGCCCTAGGAAAACACCGCTCTATTCTCTGTCTGTGATTTTTGACTACTCTAGGGACCTCATGTAAGCAGAATCAAATAGTATTAGTGTTTTTGTGGCCGGTTCATTTCACTCAGCCTAATGTCCTCAAGGTTCACCCATGTTGTAGCATGTGTCAGAATTTCTTTCCTTTTTAAGGCTGAGTAATATTTTTTGTTAATCTAAAACTGTCCTAAAATGAAAATCTTTTTAAAAAATTAAAAAGAATGTGACATAGCTACAGGAAAACAAACAGAAACATAATTACGGGCCAGAATAATAAACATTGATGGAGGCCCACCCCTCTATCAGAACATGGTCTACGGTAAGAATACAAATAATACAAATAATTATGGAAAAAGAACCTTGGCAAATTGGCTATTCATGCGAAACAAAAACCATACACAAAACATATTCTACATGGAGTAAAGAGCTAAATAAAAAAACAAAATTAAAAAAAAACTGAAAATAGAATCCAAGAGTATAAAATACTACAGTAGATATATTTATTAATTTGCAGGCATAGGAAACCTTCCTTAACCACACACAGAATAGTTTTTTTTTTTTTAACTTTCCAATCCAAACTGCTTCCCTGGACTTCCCTGGCATATTATTTCAAGTTTTGGCCAACAAAGCAACATAAGATAGCAACTGAAGGCCCTCTGATACATGGGAAGAGATCTCTTTCTCTTACTGATATACTCTTACCTGGACTAAACTCTTCCAACAGCTTTACCTGCTACTCACGATGGGCTCTCATGACCATGGTCCTTACTAAGGAGAGACAAAGACTGTGGTCACTTAACGCTGCCGCCTGGGACCTCCTCTGTCCCGGGGAGCCTGGGAGCCGTGCTGGGGCGTTGGGCTGTGAGATCGTGCCCCAGGCCATGGCTGGCCAACAGGATTTACTTTTGCTCTTTTTGGAAACGATGGTCACCTGAGTTTCACCACCATTTGTTCAGATGACATTAAGTTGGACAATAAACATTCATATTTGCAGGTTTCCTGCAATAAGAGACAGCCATGACTCTTCTCTGGTGAATAGGTTTTGAGTCAGTGTCATGTGGAAATGATGTTTTCCTCATAAGAGAGGAGAGAGGGTGTAAGGGCTTGAACCATACCATCCACACTGTGGCAATGAGGTAGCAGGCCCCCCACTGATGCGTGAGGCACCCAGAGCAGTGCCTGTAGGGCATGGAATCAGAAAGCCCCAATTCTGGGGTTCTGCACACAGGTGCCTGTTCTTCTCAGAGCAAGAAATGCAGCTGGAGGCAGCTGGGTACCCATGGCGGAACCCTTGATGTCTGGATGCAGCCAGCTGCCTTTTACCTTCTGCCTATTCTAGGTGAGAGTATTTCTTTTGGTGCATTCGTTTTAAAAAGGGATGATTCTGCCCCCCTGAGAGACACCTGGGTGTCCCTAGACACTTTTAGTTGTTGTGATTAGGTAGAGGCTGGAGGTGCACTCAACACCCTGAGATGCACGGGACACCCCCATAACAAAGAATCAGCTGGCTGCTGAAGTCAATAGGGCGGAGGGTGAGAAGCCTGAGTCTGGGGCAGACCCTTGGAAATCAGACAGCAGTTGGGGCATCCCACCTTGCCTTTGTTGTGAGAACCACACCATTTCCCACCCAAGCCAGCCCAGCCTTTGCACCTCTCCTCGTACATGGGGGCCCATTTTCAGGGATTCTGGCTGTGCTCATTGAATTTTAGCTTGGGGCCTCCCAAAGCCTCAGGCCTCCCTTTTCTTCTTTTATCTGTGTCTTTGAAATACCTGAACTGGCAGAGTTGTCCACCCAGTGTTCCTGTTTTCCCATAAACCTGCTCTTTCCTCACTGTCATGCCCAACCACCACACAGTAGCACGCTGGACTGAGCGTTGCTGAAGTCCAGTGATGGCTCTCAGTGATGAGGACTGACAAGCAGAGGCCTGCAACCCTCCTCGGAGCACTGGGGTGTGAACAGTTGCCTGGCTTGTCCCAAGTCACAGAGCTGTCACCCTGTGCAGCTCTGACCCTTTGTCTGAGCCCACCCTACCGAGTCCTTTATCTCTTATGAACAGTTTTCCTAGTTTCTCTGTGAGGCTCACGTCCAACATGTGTTTTTATCTTTTCAACACTCTGCTTTTCCAAAGCCATGCATGTGTCGGTAGGAGTCCTGTGCTGGGCAGCTTCTTCCCAGGAAATCATAAATCCGTTATGTGTCTGTTAAGCGAGTGAATTTGGAAATTGCACCCCAGAGAGACTATGTAAAGGAACTAGAATTTTATGATTTTCTGATTTTTTTCCCTTGCTGCATGTTTACTCAACAGCTTTGGGTTTACAGTGAGAAGGGGGACAGGCTTGGAAGCATCACATCATTAATGCTGCCTTTACAGCCTCCAGCACCTAAAGATAACAACCAGAGAAAAGTCAGGAAAAGAAAGAATTTACAATGTTTACTCTCTTTAATTCAGATTAATTATGCGTTTATTTACAAAATAGAAGGATAAAGTGCTCTGAACCCTGCAGCCAGGCCTGTGGTTTTCATTTTGTTTGTTTTACAGGGAAGTGAGGCTGGGTCCTGGGCGGATGCCCCTGGGAACAGGTCGTGGACTGCCCTTGCTCTTTGATTTGGCCGTGAACTTCCCGTGCACCACATCATCAGGCCTGGAGCCGGGCTTCCCAGTTCCTGTGGCCTGTGGGCACACCAGCCCTCCTCCCTATGCCCTGCCAGGTCCCTGGACCCACGCCAACCCTGGGCTCGTGACTGCTGTCAGCGTTCTCTGAGGACCTTGTTACTTCCCCCTTCTGGACACAGGGGTGCCTCAGCCCCAGCCATCTGTCCTACTGGTCAACCGCCCCTGGTTCCACTGTGTCCTGCAGAGCTGAGAGGACCGGCTGTGTCAAGCTCTCATCACTGTGTCCTCTGCCTGGTGGCTGTGCTTTCCTCTCTCAACCACTGAAAAGTGGTCACTGTCTGAGTCACTGCCCATCACCCAAGCCCAGCGATGAACCTGCTTGGGCACCACTGCGCCCGAGCTGCTCCAGGAACTCTGAATGATCCAACCACCGAATGGGGCTTTGCCACCCATTACCCACTGTTCTCAAATTCCAGACACTGTCTCCATGAGCTTCCATGGTGTCCCCTCCCTGTGCTCTTTTGGATGCGTGTGTCCTCATTTCCACAGGCCGCTTGAACGTGGCTTCTTATCAGTGGTGCTCTCCTCTTCTTGAATACATGCTTTCTGCATGGCTTACTTATTAGAAAGTGGAATCCTGCCCGTGTGTTATGGACTGAATCCTTCCCTCCCTGCAAATTCCTAACCTCCAATATGACTGTATTTGGAATAAGGAAATAATTAAAGTGAGATGAGGTGTGATACGGGCGGGGCCCTACTTTGATGACGTCCATGTCCCCGTATGAAGAGGCAGAGACCCTGAGAGTTGCTCTCTCTGGTGTGTGAGGACAGCAGGGAGGTCTCCAGGTGCAAACTAGGAAGAGAGCTTCTACAGGAACCAAATCTTCCAGCACCTTGACCTTGGACTTCAGAACCGAGAGATGCATTTCTATTTGTAAGCCCCCCAGGCTGGGGTGCCCAAACAGATGAATACACTTGCCTCTGTGCGCATGCTGGACATCTACTCGCATGTGCCCTGAGCAGTTGGGGGCGGGGGGTTTAGCTCCCCGCTGGGCCCTCAGTGACGGGTGCCGCCTCTTCTTTTATATACAAGCCTGCAAATACAGGGAAGGATGATACTTTCTCTTCTGAGTTCCTGAGCTGAGTCACAGAACATGGCTCTATTTTCTCCGCAAAAGAGAAGTTTATTCTTTTCTCTGAGAATATTCATTTGTTTACTAGCTTTTACATTTTTAAAATTCTTGTTATTTTTAATTGTGGTAAAATAAACATAACGTAAAGTTTGCCCTGTTCTGTTTTGAGTACACAGCTCAGCCACCATACACCTCCAGAAGTCTTTACTGGCTTTGTAAGTGGGATGCTTTTCAGGGTTACCTGTTTTAAAATTAACTGTATTTAGTTAATACATATTTTAATGTATTTTACCTTATTTTCCTTTCTATAAATTTAAATATGTTGATTTCAACATTTAGACCTTGACAGAACTTTAAAATTATATACATATTCATCTCCTTTGCACTTAGAATAAATTAATCCTAGGCACATTCTTCTCATTTTGGATTTTACTAAAATGTTGTTCGGGGGAAATAGGAAAATAAGAAAGCATATTTTTTCCATTAACCAATAAAATTCATCAAATATTATTTCCAACATAAGAGACACCCATTTTGGTTGAAAAATATATAAGATTTTTGAGGAAATGTCGTAGAAAAGATACAGATCAGTGAATTACTATAGACACGTAAAAATAGAACTAATTTAGATTGCTACAAATCATAGAATTGCATGGTCCCAGTGTGAATTTCTTATCTCATTTAAGTAGATACAACATAAGCATGTTTAGAAACATCTGCTGTTTAAAATCCATTTAAATGAATACAAACAGAGGAATATGTTTTAGAAATCTGGCTTCCATTTGAAGAAACTATCAATGATGCTGGGACAATAGTTCTACCCAGTCATATATGCAACAAATGCTCCCCCCCCAAATAAATCAACTGGGGTGATCATGAGAATTTCTGGACATAAAGGCAGGTTGATCTGAGATGTTAGGACTAAATATCTTAGGAAATTACTGCTTCCAAAATTCATGAACCTCTAGGTTGAGCCACATTTTGGGCAAATGATAGGGTTTCCTTCTTGTTTATGGCTAAATAATATTCCATTATATAAATGTACCAACTTTTCTTTATGTATTCATCCACTGATGGGCACTTAGGTTGCTTCTATGCCTTGCTATTATAAATAATGCTGCAATGAACATGAGGGTGTGCAGATATCTCTTTGAGATAATGATTATATTTCCTTTGGTAAATACCCCAAAGTGGAATTGCTGGTTCATGTGGTATATTTCTGTTTTTAATTTTTAAGGATCCTCCATACTGCTTTCCATAGTGGCCGCACCACTTTGCAGTCCCACCAGCAGTGTAGGTGGGTTCCCTTTCCTCCACATCCTCACCAACATTTGTTATTTCTTGTCTTTTGGATGTTGGCCATCCTAACTGGTGTGAGATAATATCTCATTGTGGTTTTGATATGCATTTCCCTAATGACTAGTGATATGGAGCATCTTTTCATGTGTCTGTTGGCCATCTGTATGTCTTCTTTGGAAAATAATCTATTTAGGTCCTCTGCCCATTTTGTCTTATTGGATTTTTTGTTTCTCATTGAATTGAATTAAATACAGCATTTTGAGCATCTATAAATTAAACGGTAGCATCAGGAAGCAGCTTGAATATAAACAAACAAACAGAAAGCAGGAGGCAAGGTCTGTGTGACTTTCTTCGGTGCTCACACCATCACACGAGCCCTCACTGTGGGGAGCTTGGGCTGCCTTGGAGTTGGTCTGAGCTGTCACCCAGTCTCCTCCACCTGCAGGAAAAGCCAGGCCCTACAGGAGGAGATGGACACGGTTTCCAGCTGCACTGGCCCTGGCACATGGCAGCGTGGACATAGAGAAAACCCAGACCCAGGTTCAGCCAAGCAAGCAGTCTACACTAAGACCCTGCTCACCTCCTATGGCTGTGGCCCCGTTTGCCCAGCTGTGTGGAACCAGTGCGTGGAAACATCGTGTTTGCCTGCTGGGGCTGAGCTCAACAGAGAATCTGCCATACACTTGGCAAAACAGCATGAAGACAGCTGGTAGCAGCCCTGTCCTCTGCAACAATTAAATGAGTGATCAGAGCAGGGCAGAGTCATGGCTTTGAATGACTGGGCCTGAGGATACCACGAAGCCCCACATGTTGCACGACATTGGTGTCAGGGTCGGGGGCGGAGGGCCTGCTCTCTGCAGAAATAGCCAGAAGAGTCCCAGCAGATGTGAGTGGTGGGACAGGTGGGGGCGGCTCAGAAGCTGGGGGAGCATGCGGACTGAGGGCAGGTGGGGAACTTTTGGAGGACTGGAGGATGGGGTGGCTTGTCCAGCAGGAGCTCGCTGAGGCCACTGGGAGCAGCTAGCCCCCAGGACGTGAGTCCGGAGGGAAGCCAAGGGGATTCAGGTCAGGGGAGGGCTTCTGCCTCTTCTCTGGGTTCTAGGATAACATAATGAAGTTTATCTGTTCTGGGAGGGAGCTTGAAGTGAAATGCAGAAAGATATCGGAGGTAGAAGGTCATGAACACCAATGACAATTTGAATCTCCTGTCAATCTGGGCTCATTTTTAAGATTTACTTAAAACGTCATAATAACAGAACTCTGTTTCTCAAAGGTATTCTAGGCTAATGTCGTCCATAGACGAAAGCCCTAGAAGTGACAGGTTGGTGGGAAAAATGTTTGTTTCTGTAAAAATATCACCACCCCACGGATGTGTTAACACTCGCATCCAGGGCCTACAGAAGAGCCTTGATCTTATTAACCATTTTTATTTTAAAGTCCAGTTACAATTTCTTTCATGCCTGATCCCACATTAGCTGACTTAATATTGAATACTCCAAATGCATGACCTTATGGAGAATCAAGGCCAACAGTTCCCCAAGCCAAGAGCATCCTGGTTATTGATGTTGCAGCCACAGCAAGGAGAGGGCCGGGCAGCCAGGTCAGATGAGGCTCTGAGTGAGCAGCCTTAACCTTATCTGAACCGCTGCAGCCCTGAGGTCTGCGGACGAGCTGAGTTGGATGGCCTGCAGAGATTTACGGCACGTCTGCTCGCCTCATCAAGCTGGAAGAACTGAGAGTACTTAACACACACAGCCCCTCTCCCGCCCCACCACGGTTGGCTGGCTTGCCTCCTTTGCTCTGGAGGACAAGGTGCCTCTAAGAGGAGCTGAAACACCTCACCGGTTGTGGTACAACCTCAGGATGTTGCCCTGAGTCCTGATCTTACCTGGGAAGGGCACCTGGGGAGATGCATAAAGGTGAGTAAGGACACGCAGATAGAGCGCGAAGCAGGTTGGTGGGGGAGGCCTGAGGCAGTCCAGTCCGGGGAACTTCCTCTCAGAGGAAGAACAGAAAATTCTGAACCCCAACCTAAGGCCTGGGTCTTGGAGAGGGCCTGCCCAAGGACCCTCGGGAGACCTACAGTAGACTGGCCTCTTTTACAAAACTTGGGAATCCCAGGTTAGGAGGATGGCTCACCTCATGTCATGACTTCTCTGACTTTTTACTTCAAAGATGCCATTTCTAAAACTCACAACCTGCTCAGCACCCCCCCTCCTTTTAAGAATCTGTACCTCCGAGGCAGTTCTAGGCCAAGAGCCAAGGGTGTGGGAGCGGCTCGGGAGGCAGGGAACGGAAAGATACGATGTGGTTCATCCAAGCGATGGAACATTAACCACAAGACGGAAGGGTATCACGGCACCTACCCCACCATGGGGGAACCTAGAGGGCATTATGCTGAGTGAAAGAAGCCAGGCACAGAAGAACAAACACTGTATGAACCCACTTAGATGAGGTACTTTAGAGTCATCAGACTCAGAGACAGAAAGTAGATGGTGGGCACCAGGGTCCGGGGAGGAGGTGGGTAGTTCACGGGGACAGTGTTTTGCAAGATGAGAAAGTTCTGGAGATGACAGCAGGTATGGCGGCCCAACCATGTGGATTTGCTCCATGTCATAGAACTGTACATGTAAGAATGGTTAGGATGGTAAGTTTTGTGTTATGTGTATCTTTTGAAAATTAAAAACTTTTAAACTATTAAAACATGAAAAAGAATCTGTAGTTCATCCATTGACCAAGGATGTCTCTCAACTGAGGACAAAAGCCTCTGGGTGTGGGCTCTGTTCACAGCTCGGGGCCCTCCTTGTGCAGTCAACCCACTGCCCTCCTCGTGCCTTCCCGGGGATCTCCTTGCCTCTATGCCCAGGCACTGTGGGGTGCTGGACCGCCCTGCCCCTTCTCTGCTCATTTGCAGCACCTTCAAGGTGAGCCTGGCCGCCTGTGTGATCCTGCTTCATGGTGATGACCACGGTCCCAGACTGGGTGGGAACCTGCGGGTCACAGGGTTTGCTTCCCCCGAGCTCTCTTCCAGAGACAGGGAAAGCAACTCTCGGACGAATGGCCTCACTCTCTTCTACTTACCTCTTCATGTTTTCTCTCTCATTCCAGTGTTACTATGTGTAAGGATCATTATACTGCTTTCTGAGGATGTCATCAACACGAGGAATGTGTGGTCCTATCATATGTGTTCTCAGCTATGTTGGCAATTTCCTATTTCTTCCCCCTTAAAATGACAAAGCAGCAATTCCAGAAATGCTGAAAACTTGAACCTGTGACATCCGAGGTAAAATATGAACAGAGATAACAAATGGATGCCTACTTTCCATAACACGTGTACTCTCCTGTGGATGGGTTAGAGGACCACATTCCCCAGAGCCCTACTCAGGGGGTACCTCTAAGAGGAGGGGAGGCAAGCACCTTAGGTTTGTGGGACAGATGGTAGGTATGTAACCCATGATGTGGATGAAGGGGAAAGGGCTGGGTGTGGAAGTCACAGGATATCACGGACATGAGTGGTTCACATTTAACTGTGTGGGTGGACAAATGCCACATGAAGGCGGACGTGTAGACAAGAACCATGGTGGCATCTGAATAAGACTGAGAAGTGTGTGGCCTCTGCCCAGTGTCATTCGGCTTGGGGTCTATGGGCCCCTGCCTGTTTCACTTGGCTGGTCACTGAAATGGAAATTCCCAGGTTCAGTCCTAGAATTTTATGCATCAAAATCTTTGTGCTTCCATGATAGCAATCAGCATTTTTCACAGGCTCCCCTGGCAATACACATGAAGAGGATAATTGGAAAACTGGTAAGACAGGAAGGTTGTTAACAGTCTTCCATCTTGGCTGCACCTGGAGAAAGCACCTTTCCCCCTAGTTTGCAGAGGTGCTGAAAGGCTTCAACTGCATTCTGAGAGCCGCATGTGAAGTTTGGGGCATCCACATTCCAAGGAAATACAGGCTTGCAGCTTTAAGTAGAAACGTGCAGCCTTGTTTTATTCATGGCTTTTGCAAGAGTTTTCATGTTTGCCAAAGAAAATGTTTGCCAGGAGTTGACCCACAAAGGATGCATCCCTTTCCCCACACATGCGTTAGTCATTAAAATGGAACCAGTTGACAGCTGACAGCTCAGGTGCTCAGTAGCTGCTGAAGACTTCTCTTCTTTTCCTTTCTTTTTTAAAAATTAGCTACAGGAATGTGAAAATGTTCCACAAAGCCCTAAGCCCATACAACATTTTAAACCAAGGTCTCACATTCATTTTCCTTTGGCAGGAGGTGAAATTCTCCTTTAAAAAAAAGGTAGCCGTTTCTTAATATGCATGAATGCAAAGCCAGAGTAGAGCATGGGGGAAGGCACGTGGTGCCATCCTTCAGGGTGGGCTGGGAGGGGTGAGCCTCAGAGGGAGGAAACACCTGATACTTCAAGTGGGGTGAGCGGTCTGGCCTGGAAGGCAGCTTGGGGAGTGAAATTACCAGGGATGGAAGGGGCACAGGGCAGCAAGGGCAGCTGGCAGCTGCTGTGTGGGGCGGCTCTCCTGGAAACGACTGATTTCACACTGGAGAAGAGTCTGGATGTATGGGGCAGGGTTTGGACTTAATGTGCAGACAGTGGAAAGTCCCTTAATGTTCTGTAGTGTCATGCTTCCATGCTAGAAAGTTCTAGTAGTCTTATTTTATGTAAACCAAAAAAAGATGAGACTAGCTGTCAGGCAATTACAGTGATCTTTTTGCCCTTCCATTGATGAGAGTTTTTACAGCAGGAGATGAATTTAAGAAAGTGTCAAGTTAGAACTGGCAGCCTGGATCACCGGGTCAGGGTGAGTAGAGTGAGGTATTGTCTGGACAGGTGGTGGCAGGAGGTACTTTTATTAAAAAACAGGACTGGAAAGCTGGAGCAGCCCTTCTTTTTTAAACTTATCAGCTCCAAATACTGGGAAGGTCAGACGTACACCCCCAAGGGTCAGACCCATCCTGACCCTTAGTGACTTTTGAGGTAGACTTTAAGAGCCTTCACTTACAGATAAGGAAACAAATGACCATTTCTTTCCGCCAATATAAACTTCTGTCCTGCACTGATGCCAGTAAGACTATATTATATTTATACTTGTCTGATGATCTAATAAACTAGGAAAGAGTTGATTCAGCATAAGATTTGAGTTTGAGTAATTGATCACGTGGACCTGCTATGCACAGGGAGACATTCCTAGGTACTGTCTGTCCCATTACAAACAGAATGTCCAGCTTAAGGTGAGTATGGTGTAGTCCCTGAAGGCAGAAATAGGAGCAAAACAAGGATCCAGTGAGAACTATGGCACCACCAGATCAAGCCCCAGAGGGAATGGTGGTGCTTCTAGGGCAGGCCCTTTGTAGTACAGCTAGGGGAAAAGCTGGGAGAAAAAAAATCACCCTAATAGTTACCAAAAACATTCTGTAAAACATTTTTGAATATTTTTTTCCAAACAAAATATCTGCAGATTTATCCTCATAGAACTTGAGTAGTTTATGAACAAAGGGGACACAGTCCCTCACCAATGTCTTTTATGGAATTGCACTCCTCTGGGGACACATTTGTGAACTGTTGATTTGACAAGTATACGAATAATTGACACATGGCAGATTTACAAAGACTGGTTTCCAAGATTTGCTGGTGCTGAAATAACAGACTTTGTCAGCGACTCCTGCCCACTTGTACTGACTGCTCAAGTTGGCAGACACCCTTAACCTCATCAGTAATGCCAGGAGAGCCAGGAGAGCCCATTTCGTTGAGGGATGGACGTTCCAAGCACTGTTTTAAGACTTAGACACATTATCTCCCTTAATTCTTCAGCAGCCTTTTTAGAAAGGTTCCTTTATTATCCCTCTTGTACAGAGCAGGAAATAGAAGCATGAACAGGTCACATCCTTTTCCTCTGGTCACACATGTCTAACAAGTGTCAGGGCTGAAATGAGAATTGGTCAGTCCTAGGAGCCAGGGTGAACCATGAAGCTACAGTGTCTCTCCTCCTAGTCATACAAAAAGAAGAGAAAAAAAAAGCCTGAAACATTCCTGGGGATGAGATCTGAAGGTGGGACCGAAATTTATATGGCCTTTTACTATGTCCAAAAAGGCCATTACCATGAATACTTCAAATAAACATTGATGTCAGTGTTTTAATCACCTTTAAACATTTCTGGAATGCCATCTTTGTGTTTTTGGACACCAGTAATTACCATGATCTTGGTCAAGTCATTGAAGTTTCCCTGGGCTCAGCTTCCTATCAGTAAATTGGGGATAATTCCAAACCTGCAAGTTTGTACCAAGATTGGGTGAGATGAGAAATGTTCAGGAATCAGCACTTGGTGGTTCTTCAGTACACATGATTTGGGGTAATTAAATCTGTGGATCAGGGAGCACAGATTTTAAAATCCCATGTTAGGCTATTAGAAAAACAAGAGAAGACATGGGAAGTCTGACCCACCAACAGTGGACAAATGCAGCACCATGGAACTTAGAGGCTCAGGCTGTATTAGAAGAGAAGGAGGGGAGGGAAACAAAAGAACCCCTGGGACCTCAGAATGTGGCTCTATTTGGAAATAGGATTGTTGCAGATATAAATAGTTGAGATGGATGGGGTGGGGTGGACCTCTAATCCAATACTGCTGGGGTCCTTATGAAGAGGAAATTTGGGCCCAGACACCACACATATGCGGGAGAAGCCATGTGAAGATGGAGGCAGAGATGGTGATTCTCTGCACACCTAGGAGCACCAAGGTTGCCAGCAGCCCCAGAGGCTGGGAGATTGGCTTGGAACTGGTTCCCCTGTGGTCCTCGGAAGGGGCCAACCCTGCTAACACCTGCCTCAGACCTGCAGTCATCAGAGCTGGGACACCACAAGTTTCTCTTGTCTAAGCCAGTGACTTAGGTATGGCAACCCTAAAGACTGAAATAATATTCCAGCTCAGATTTGAAGCATGAGTGGGGCTTTGGTAAAAGAAAATAATAGACAAGAGACAGTGTGTTTGAAGGCACAGTGGAGCAAAAGCTTGGGAACCCTGTGGGGATGCAGGGAAAGCAGGGAAGGAAGAGGAATGAACATCAATGGAGGACTAGGAAGCCACTGGGCAGGGCCAGGGACTTGTAGCAGGGCGTGGATTGGAGGATAAAATGGTTTGCGTGTTGTGGGCCACATATTCTGGCAACTAGTGCTTAAAGGACAAGATGTCAGAGGAGATATTTGGAAGGAGCTCAGTCTGTCTACAAAGGATGATGGACTGGTGTGTATGTGAGGGATGGGGAACCAAGGATGCTGAGCATTAAGCCCAGGGATTGGTCTGTTGATGACACTGACTTATGGAGAAAGTCCCAGGGGATAGGGCACCCAACTCGATGTGATTTGTCTTGAGATGCTCAATAGGCAGAGAACCCAGTTGTGAACCTCAGGAAAGTGACAGGAATGAAGAGCTTCCCAGTAAAGAGTGGGCATGGTGCAGGCACTTTATCAGAAGAGAGAACACAGAATGATATAGAGAAATCAGTTATTTAATGAAAGTTGTAAGAGTTCACTTACTGAACACTGAAAATTGCAAAAGGGAATTTTCTATTATGCTGATTATTAATGAAAGTATGTGACCCAAATGATAATTCTATATGAGTTTCTAACCTGTACTTTCCTTGGAGAGCCACTGATGACCTACACAGGCCATGAGAAGACATTTCCATCCAGACTCAGACCCAGAAAGAGCTTTGCCCTTGTCCTCACTAGTTAGCAGGAAGAAGATGCCCTCCATCCTGTGACCTGGACTCAGATGGTGTCTGCATGTGGAGCATTTGCCCTTACAGGCCCTAAAACTATGCAATTTCAATATGTTTCAACATGGATTTGGAGCATAATGAACCAGATGTTGAAAACCAGAACTATGGCATTGTGTGGTGACTAACAGATGCCAAGATATTCAATAATTGTACAAATGATGGCCAGTACATGAGAGAAAGTCTTGACTAAGCCCAGTAGAGAAACAAGGAGTGCATGACATTGGATTCATAGGTTCTTGGGTCTCTTTTAACCTACAGGTTTCCCCTTCCTTCATTTTATTTTGTTACATGCCATTTATTTGTTGATGAAATGATGTTTATCATGCAGTTTCTGAGTCTGGATTTACTCGTAGCATTGTTATGTTGTCAAACAACATGGTCCTCTGACCCCTGGGTTCCCCATGTATTGGTAGCTACATCTACACACCTGAGTAGAGTCAAGCTGAAATGTCTAGTAAGAATCAGGCACAGGTGTGTTCTTCTGTCAGGGAGGCAAATCATGCCTTTTTGCTTCCCTTTTTTGTGGAATGAGCACTGCTGATGGTTGTATAAATCCAACACTTCATTCGAAGTTGCACAGTGCTCATATTCCAAGTCTATTCTTTTTCAGTCATTTGTTAGTTGAAATTCTTTTGTAAAGAGAAACTTAACTCCATTCACTGCTCAGTTAACCTGAGCTATCCATTGCACTGGAAAGGCAGGGGCAATTTTGATGTTCCCCCATATTTACAGTTTCACATCAATTTGGGTGCTTAGTATCTTCCTGAGGTGACCTGCACATTTAACTGGTGTGTGTGTGTGTGTGTGTGTGTGTGTGTGTGTGTGTGTGTGTATGCATGTGAGAGAGAGAGAGAGAAAGAGAGTCATTCTGAAGGCAGGTGCTGACATGTATGATGTTTTTCTATCTGTGACAGTCATGATCCTTGTCAGTCGTCTTCAAGTGGACTTCTCGTCCTTTTAACATGACCTGAGTGAGCAGTCTTTGATGCTCCTGTGCCTTCTGGTGGGACACAGTTTTTCAGGCTTATTCTGTAGGTTTCCTTCCCCAACTTGGAATCAAACTGTAGTCGGAGATGATATTTAGAGTCTAAGCACTGGGATAGCAAAGTCTTTAAAACCTGGGGGTTCAGTTAGTTTTAAGCAATTAAATGGTATAAATACAATGTGGTTATTAGCAGACAGTTACTTCTTCTTCGAGTGACACAATGTCCCCAAACTGTGGGGACTATGTGTATAAAAGAAATATTTGAATATTAGCGTCACTTCTTAATGCTAAGTGTTGTAGTCTATTTGAAAATCACCAGTATACTTCTGAAATAATTTTTGTCTATATTAGAACTGATATAATTTTTCCATTTTTGTTTTTTGTTGTTTCAGCACTCACTTTTATTTGCTAATAATCACAACTGAAAATTTTTTATTCACCATGTGACTCTGTTCTTTTAGTTACATATTGCTAAGAACAATGAATTAAGATGTGTAAATATTTTACTTGTTGCAGAATATCCCACGTTTAATTTTCAGAGTTGTCTCAAGTGAGCATTAATTGGGAGAGTTTCCGGTTTAATAGTATTTGGAGAAATGCAGTTTCTACCTGTGACAGAGAAAGTTAATCTCAACTTCCAAATGGTGATTCCTTCCATGTCTGGGTGAGGCCATGGGGGTCTCCTGTCCCCCTTCACATCCCACTTGCCTCAGCTGTGAGCACATAGGTTGGGGCAGAGGGAGGCTCTTTGGCTCCTTGTCATTGTATACACCTTCCATGGGACTCAAGGCTGATTTCAAAGGAGCTGTTTGGGTTTAAACTCTCCCTTCACCATCCTTGCAAAAAGTTTCATTTCCTTTCTGTACACAATTTAAAATTTGCCTTCCAAGGGGAGAGACGAGAACATCAGAATTCTGGGTCTGTGGACACAGATGACCTCCACGTGTTTTCTTCTCCTTCTGGATATTTGTTTCTAATGAAGGTCAGGATTTCACAGTGCTTAGTGCCTTAAAAGCAGGCATGTGTGCTTGTCCAGTGGATCTTATTACAGCCACATAATTGACCGTCAAGTCATAAAATTGCACTATTCTACATTTTAGACTGCAAATTTGGAAATACTTCTCTCAAAATTTCTCCAAATTCAGGGCAATAGTTTTTGAAACTTAGCTGTATTTGCAGGAGTGTGAATTGCTCAATAGGCCCTCATAGGTCAGCCAATGGGATAACAGTCAGGTGATAGACTCTCATTACCTATCATGACCTTCTTTAGCTTTCACTAGCAGCATTCAGACATTCATGAGTGTAAGTATGTGTGACAGGCAATGTGCTAGGCAGTGTCCTGGAAGCCTATGTTCAGTGAGCCTCACTATCAGGAAAGTCGATTTTCAGTGATTTTCCCCAGGTGGTGAATGGGAATAGAAGCCAGACAACTGGGCTCAGAGTCCAACATGTGGTCCATTATATGATATCAGCTCTTCTCCTTCCATGTCTTAAGTGGATCTTGTATGATGGAGATCTCAGGCTTGACAGTCATCTTGGCCAGCTCCACATTTAGCCTTTGGCCTCGGCCACCACATCTGCTTCAATGGATGTTACATCTGCATTTAGCCACCACTGACTGCAAGAATTCACTCTTTATCTTTGCCTCCCTGAGATTGTTGCCTATTTGTAAAGTATCTGTGACAGTACTGCCTTTTTAACAGATGTATGTAAGGTACCCTCAATGAAAAAAGTAATCATTCTGTCTTTAAAAAATTCTCGTTTTCTTTTTCCTGCCTGTCCTCTGTCAGATTCTCTCTTCTAGAGCCCAGAAGCTGTCCGTCCTCTCCTTGGGCCCCAGGTTAGCCTGATAGCATCACCACTCATCCTGTGACAGACTATCTCTCCTGCCCCTGGGCTTTCGACTCTAAGCCTTAGGACTGTTGAGAGGACTTCTAAACGCATCCCAGTGAGCGCACATCCCTCTGACAAGGCTGCCAATGGCTTGGTAGCACGTGGTGTCACGGAGACATCCCTGGAACTGGATAAAGCACCAGGGACAGGGAGAAGACTGGCCTCATCCCCACCCTGCCTGCCTGCATGGTGGGCTACAGGAGGCCCTTGGCCCTGGGCCCAGGCCTCTGGGCTCCTTTGCTGACCGGCCTTCTCCAACCCATGTGAAGAGTTCTGCTGCTCAAATCCTTAAGGCTGTCACAACTTGTGACCCTGCATCTTTTTCTTAATATCTTGCCAACCAGCCCTGCTGGAAATGCTCATTGTGTCTGGGCAGGCCTGATATTGATCCTCATATACTGAACATTTTCTGTCTACAAGGCACTTTCTAAGCAGAGAAGGCAGGACAGCAACTTAAAGTCAGCTCCTGCCATGGTTTGTTTTTCAATGAAGAGGAGAGACAGACGGCTTCCATGAACCTGCAGGGTGTTGTGTCCTACTGTCCATACGGGTCTGTAAAGAGCCTGGTCCATGAGGGCACTGAGGTGGGCAGGCAGCATGGGAACTGAGCTGTGTTGTGTGTGGCCGTGAGAGCAAACGTGCTGTGCACATGGTAGGAAATTCTTCTATCTGAGAAAGCAGCTCATTATCCTCTGGGGAATCAGACTTTGCTGGCTTGAAGATGGGGTGGATACCGTGACCACAGGGGTTCAGGATGCAGGGGTGGGGGTGGGCTCATCTTCCCTGGATATTCATACAGCCATTGGCTTTTCCAGGCTCTGAAACAGATGACACACAATGATATAATTTCCATGCAACATAAATAACTGATGTAAAGAGGTTACATATGTTCCTTTGGAACATTCTGAGATCGGACTGTTTACAAATAATATATATCATAAAAATGACCACAGGCTGCCTGTTTGAAAAATGTTTTCCTTGACCTTAAGAAGTTCATGCTGGAATGATTGCATAGCTATAAATTGAAATCATATAACCATCCTATAATTGCCAAATATGGCCAGACACATCCAAATTATAAGAGGAAAAAAATGCCCCTTTGGGAAAAAAAACAAGTTGAAAACTGTGATTCATGAAACAAACGCTTTCTAATCTGGAGTTTTAATTTTTCACTTAACTGTTTAATGACCATAACAGTAATAAGTGAAAATGATGGAATAATCAAAATGTGTGAAAAAGAAGAGGTCAGACATTTTTGTTTGAAGAATAAAATGAACGTGTTAACCTTTCCCTGGAAATGGAGAGGTGCGGTCGGTGTCCCTGTTGGGCCGCCGTGTAGGTGGCTGTCCTGGTGTACGCGGCTCTGGCCCCCAGGGCACCTTGACAGGTCCTCTGAGGAGAGGCATGGTTCAGTGAGATTCGGAGGTTCGGGTCGTGGGGTGCAGGAACGAGCGGTAGGTTTGAGTCACAGCTCTGGGTCGCACCTCATGTGCTCCCACTTAGCCAGGCCTGTGGAGCTTCAGCGTGTCTGCCCTTTTCTTTGTAATTATGAACTTTCAAGAAAACCAGACAAACCTGGCTTCAAACGCCATTCTTTTAAATTTTCCTCTAGAGACCAAGGATTAAATATACCTATAAACATACAATTCAGTTCCAAATTGTAGGGATCAGTATGACACAGTATAAACAGTATCAGCTCTGTTCCTTTCTTATGGCTTTTCTTCCCTACATTGGAACCCTTACACAGGTTCACATTCATGTGGGAACCTAGATACCCACATGGATACATATGTAAAATGAATCATACTCAACATATAACAGATTTAAGGCCCAAATACTGTTTCAAGTCTTAGTTTTATTCCTTACTAATTCTGTTACTTTTTAAAAATCCATCTTATAGGCTACATGTATGGCACAAATGCTCATGCTGTAGCTCTGTGAATTTTCATAAAGTGAATGCATCCTTGAAGCCAGCACCCAGATCAAGAAATAAGACACACCGCGACCAGAAGTCCTTTCTCCATCACGGACCCTCACAAAGAGGTACTTTCCTGATTTCTAGTCCTATCAGTTAGTGTGGCCTATTTTTGAGGTTTGCATAAATGGAATGACACAGGATGTACTTTTTAATATGACTTATTCTAATTCAGCATGACCTTTACGAGACTCATTAATGTTGCTAATACCTAACATTCCATCATACAAACAGATCACAATTTCTGTACCCATTGACAGGCATCGGGGCTGTTTCCCACTTGGGGCTACTTCATGTAGCGCTGCTGAGATGATAGAAGCTTCTTCTAGAAGACTTTTTACACAGAGATGCTCTCAATTCTCCTGGGCTAACTAAGAGCAAATGTACCTGGCCACAGCATATATATACATGGAGATTTGTTTAGCACTTAGTGTCAGTAGTTTTCAGAATTAAGTTTTTTCCCCTTTTCTGCCTTAACATACTTGAAGATGTAGGACAGTTCCTGGCTCTATGTCCCTGTCAGTGGTCATCACCTACCTTTCTCACTTTATACTCCCTGGAAGATGTGTTCTGGGATCACCTGGTGATTTCATTTTGCATTTTCCTAATGACTAATGAAATGGAGTATCATTTAGAGTTTATGGGCCATATGGGTATCATCTTTTGTGAAACACTTATTCACATTTCCTGCTCATTTAAGCGGTGACTGTCTTTTTCCTACTGGTTTGTACGGGGTTGTTAGATATTGTTAATACTAATCTACTGTCAGATAGACCTTCCCCTGCTCTGTGGCTTGTGTTTTTATGCTAAGTGGTATATTTTTCAGAACAGAAGTTTCAGTGTTAAGTTTCTGATATTTAATCATTTTGTATAATGATTGCTAAAGATTTTTGTAAATATACTTTAACTGATTTAGGAACATTCTAGTCTAATTTATTGCTAAGATTTGTGCATATAGAATTCTGTCAAATATTCTTGCAATATTTATTTAGATGACTATATGCTATTAGGCCTTTCTCTGTGAATATTATAATTTATATTGATTGATAATTGAATGTTAAAATAAATTTCCTTTCCTGGAATAAGCCCAATTTAACCATGAATGTTATCTTTTTTAAGTAGTCACATTTCTTTATGTTTTTTCATCTATATCCATGAAAGTAATTAGCCTATAATTACTAGTTCTTGCAATATAGGTACCAGCTTTTGGTTAGTATCAAGGTTGTGCTTGCCTTACAGCATAAGACATAACCCTAACTGAAAGATGTAGAGAGCTGGAAAGAGTCATACCTATTCTTACAATAAGAAAAAAAAACTGGACAAATTAATGACTTTCCATGAATCATCATGGAATTGATGTCACAGGGCAAAATAACTTGAAATCTAAAGAGACAGGTAACTTCAGGGAGATGTAAGAGCAAGCATCTGTTTATGTGGGCAGAAACTACTGAGTGCCTGTAAGCCAGTGAGAGGATTCAACTAGCAATGCCTAATAAATGGCTAAAGGCCAGCTGTGGGCCATCATGAGTGTGAAGTCCCTGCTGGCAGAAAGGTATAGGCACACTCTTGTGCAGGCTTTAGGAACCCCCATCGGTGCTCACAGGGAAGGTGCAGAATCTTGAGGAAGCTCTCCCATTGTGCTTGCTGAAAGTTACAATAGCAGTCTATGCTGATCCTTTACTTCACTCAGACCATTCTCTCCTAGCCCCAGATGAAACAAAAGCCTTAACCTGGGGAAGAAGAGCAAGAAAACCTATAGCCTGAGATCCCAGGAGGAAAACCACTGCTGCTGTGGGAAGGGAGTAGGAAAAAGAAAGAAGCTGTACCCTTGGTGGAAGTGCAGGGGTCCAGGCTGCACCCAGTATGACATG
Organism: Smutsia gigantea; assembly: GCA_032199065.1. Taxonomy (NCBI): domain Eukaryota; kingdom Metazoa; phylum Chordata; class Mammalia; order Pholidota; family Manidae; genus Smutsia; species Smutsia gigantea. Next base: position 38,252 of record JAVSCE010019893.1, read on the forward strand.
TGGAGGGGAGGGGGAAGGTGGGGAGGCCCATCCCCAGACCCAGCTCCCAGAGCTTCCCTAAGACACAGACTTCGTTGGAACATCACAGAATGGCCTCTCCTGGGCTCACCATTGCACTAACTGTTGAGTAGAAATTGACTGTCGAATCAAGCTAGGGTTGCAGCAGAAGGAAGATTGTCTCCAAGGAACAAAACAAGAGGATGATCCAAAGCAGAGCAGGGAATGCGATTCAGAGAACCTACCTGATGAACAAGCCCACACTCCAAACCAAAAGGTGTCCTGAGAGGGATTTGAGACATTTGGGACTCCTAGGGTAAAATGGCAGGAGTAAACCTGAAATCAATCCCAACTACTGACAAGAGCATCACAGGCTCACCCCTCAGTGGAGGCATAGCACGAGAAAAAGCATGCTCATCTTCAAGCATAATGAAGTGCTTACCCCATATCTACATTCCAACGAAACATTCCTATCAACATAAAGTTCTGAAGCTTATAAAAATGAAAGAAAAAACACCATCTGAAAGAGACAAAAGCTATCACCAGAACCAAAATCCTGTAGAATACAGATAATGGACTGACAAAAAAAGGAAATGTAAGCTCACTATAATTAATATACTAATAGCATGAATGAAAAAAGCAGATGGCATGCAAGATCAGATAGTTAATTGGAGCAGATAGGTTGAACTATAAGAAAGAATCAATGTTAGAAATAAAAAAATAAATAGTAATTGGGACACAGAATGGCTTCACACAGCTGAAGAAAGCATCAGTGAAATTGAATATGGGCCACAGCATAATTACCCAAACTGAAACTGACAAGAAAAAAAGAGAAAACAGAACAGAGAATCCAAGAGTTTTGGGACAATATCAAACTGCGTCACATACACATAATTAGAATTCCAAAAGTAGAGCAAAGTGAAAACAGGGAAAAAAGAAATATTTGGAGCAATAATAATGGTAATTTTTTTTTAAATTAGTCGCAGACACCCAACTACAGATCCATGAAGCTCAACACCCAGGAGTATAAATACCAAAAGGAAAAAAATAAACTCACATAACTAGACATTTAATATTTAAACAGCTGATTACCAAAGACAAAATAAAACTCTTAAAGATAACCTGAGGCAAAAGATGCATTTTTACAGAGGAAAAGAAAAAAACTTTACAGAGGAATTATCATAAGCACAAAGACAGTGAGTGCCATTTTAAAGTGTGCATGTGGAGAAACTGTGAACTCGAAGAGCTTTTCCTAGTCTCCGTGTGAAAGTCTTCAGTCTCAGCCTCAGGAGCTCAAAATGCTGGTAAAACTTTACCATTAAGTCTAAACACTGAGCAATTTATTGTTTATTTTTTTCCTCTAACATGTCATGAATCTGAGAACTTGGATGAAGATGGCTTTGAGGAAATCAATATTTATGATTACATCCTCGAGATCAATGTTAACTGTAAGGGCTTTTAAAACATTTTAACATGCTTAATAACATCACATCTAGGAACAAAAATAAGTTGGAAAAGTTGGAACATTTCCAAATGGGCCTAACTACTTCCTGTTTAAAACATTTTGACTATTTTCAAATTTTCTTGGTCTTCCAAATCCTTCATATCTAAGCCACCAGAAAAGAGACCATGTGCAAACAGGGATAGCCCAGCATGAGAAGGGATTTTCAACTTCTCTCAAACCTAACTCCATATTTTTGGACTTCAAAATTTGTGCTCCCATTGATGTACAAAACACTATTTTTGGTGTTTTTTACAGCACTTAACTGAGGTATAACTGACAACAATAACCTGTACAAATGTTGAAGTGTGAGTTGGATCAGTTTTGACATATGTCCACATGTAACACCATCACCCAATCAAGATAACGAGAATATCCATCACTATGGCAAGTTTCCTCTTGCTCGTTTGTAAGCCCCTTCTTCAGCCCAGCTCTTCCCACCCTGTCTCCAAACAGCCACTAATGTCATATCTGTCAGCAGAGATTAGATTGCATTTTTTGAATTTTAGATTAATGGAATCATAAGAGTACATACTTGTTTCTATCTGGTTTCTTTGACTCAACGTAATTATTTTGAGATTCATCTATGATGTGGCATGAGTAAATGGTTCAATATACAATAGTTGCTTATTCATTCACCTGTTGAGAGATATTAAGGTTGTTTCTAGGTTACAAATAAATCTTGCAGGTTATAAACAAAGTTGCTATGGTCATCCATGTGCAAATTTTTGTATGGATATATGCTTTCTTTTTCTTGGGTAAAACCTGGCTGAGGAATAGCTAGATCATAAGGTAGGTGTTTCACTTTTTAAAGAAACTGCCAAACTGCTTTCCAAAGTGGTGGTACCACTTTTCATTCCCATCAGCAACATATGAGAGTTCCAATTCCTCCACATTTAAAAAAAATTCAACCACTCTTACAGATGTATAGTGATATCTCATAGAGGTTTTAATCAACATGTGTCCAGTGACTAATGATGTTAAGCATTTTTTCATGTGCTGACTTGTCATTCATATATCTTTTGTGGTGAATCATCTGTTCAAAACTTCTACCAGTTTTTAAAAATTAGGCTGTTACTGAGTTTGGTGAGTTCTTTGTATATTCTAGATTCAAGTCTTTTTTATTGGATATGTACTTTGAAAATATTGTTTCCAGTCTGTAGCTTGCTTTTCCAACTTTTTAACAATGTTTTTTGAAAAGCAGACTTTTAAATTCGGATAAAGACCAATTTAGCAATTTATTCTTCATGGGTCATGCTTTTAGTGTCCTGTCAAAGTAAATTTTCCCTGATTTTAAAAGTTCAAAAGTTTTCTCATGTTATCTTCTAGAAATTTCATAGTTTGGAATTTTATATTTATGTCTATCATCTATTTTGTGTTAATTGTTATATATAATAGGAATTCACATTTATTTTTAATATGCATATCCCATTTTTCTAGGACCATTTGTTGAAAAGACTGCTCTGATTCCTTTACACCTTTATCAAAAATCAGTTCTGCATGTAGGTGTGGGTCTATTTCTGGAATCTCTGTTCTGTTCCACTGATCTATGTATTTATTTTTATGCCAGTACTACACTGTCTTGATTATTTTAGCTTTATATGTTTTGAAATCAAGTAGTGTAATCTTCCAATTTTGTTCTTTTTCAACAATGATTTGACTATTCTAGGTCATTTTTCTCACCTTATTGCACTCAATCATTGTCTTGTTCCTAAATTTAGGAATAAAATATTCAGCCTTTTAGGATTAACTATGATGGTGGTTGTGGCATTTCACAGATGCTCTTTATCAGGTCCACAAAGCTCCCTGCTATTTCTGGCTTGCTGAGCGTTTCTGTGGCATTGGATGTTGGGTTTTGTTGAATTATTTTTCTGTTTCTACTCTGCAATTCTGGGACAAATTCCATTTGGTCATAGTAGACTATTCTTTTAGTATATGGCTGGACTCAATTGATTAAAATGTTTAGAATTTTTGCATCTGGATTAATGAGGCGTATTAGTTTGTAGTTTCAATATATTTTTTTCTTGTGATCTTTGTCTAATTTGGGTATCAGGGCAATGATGGTGATATAGAATGATTTGAAAGTATTTCCTCCCAGTCAATATAATGGAGAGTTTGTCTAGAATGTGTATTATATTTCTTTAAATATTTGGTAGAATTTACCAGTGAAGCCATCTGGGCCTCAGCATTTTTTGTGTGTGTGGGGGGAGTTTTTAAACGGCAGATGAAATTTCTTTACCAGATATAAAGTTATTTAACTTATCTGTTTATCTTGAGTGAGCTTTGAAGTTTTATGTAATTCAAGGAATTTGTCCAATTTCATATATAGCATCAAATTTATCGATATAATGATATTCATAATATACCTTTTTATCCTTTTAATAGCTGTAGAATCTGTTTAAATGTCATTGCTCTCACTCTTGATATTGGTGGCTTGTGTCTTCTGTCTTTCTAGCTATCTCTGTTTCTGTCTCTGTCTTTTTCCCCCAGCTCTCTGTAGAATAACAATGTTATTTTACCAGTACTCAGCTGAATACTCTAGGTAGTCTCTCTGCTGACTTCTCAAAGGTCTTTCTCGGTCTTTTTGCTGTATTTTTTGCTAGATTCAATTTTACTTGTGTGTAGCTCTGGTTTGTTGATTTTCATTGCCGTATATAAATATATATGTGTAAATGCACAAATATTCATCCATTCCCCTGTTCTTGGACATCTGAAATGCTTCTAGTCATGACCTTCACAAACAGTGGTGCTATGTACATCCTATAGATGCTTCCTGGAGAACATGAGCATGCATGTCTCTAAGGCATGATGTCTCTAGTCTTCTAGGTGATTTCTAACTGCTTCCTAAGGTCATTAGAACATGTATTAATTTGGGTAAATAAAGCACTGTGATGACAGACTTGAACTGTATTTGCCTAGGTGATTTCTAGCTTGCCTGAATCCAGGCTGGTTCCAGGCCAGCTGGGGTCTCTGTTCAGCTCTGCAGTCACCTGAAGACCCAAAGTAGTAGTGACTGTTTCAAGACTTCCCTGTAGTTATTACTCCACAAAGTGGAGGGAAGTGTGAGGAGAGTGCACATGGGGCATGCAGGAGGGCTTTGATGGGCTGTTACATTTCCCCTTACAGTTGTCTGCCTCCTCCTCAATCTCGTGGACAGCTGCTTGACCAGCTGTGGGCTGGCCCCACTCCTCATCTGTTTGTCCAGGGCAGGCTCTTCTCCCTTCATCCCCCCTCCTTTGGGGGACACCCATGGCCATCAGAGGCTCCTCTCACTCAAGCCTAGGACTTCTGCCCACCTCTACGCATGATTCCTTGGTCTGCAGACCTACAGTAGTTTTTCCATGAGAGCCCTCTGTTAGCTGCATGTTTTGTAAATATCCCACACCAATCTGTGGCTTATCTCTTCACTCTCTTTTGAGGGTGTCTTTAATGAACAAAGAAGTCTTAATTTTAATAAAGTCAAGGGTTTCATACTTTTCTTTGATGGGTAATGTTCTGTTTGATGTGCCTGGCTTAAAATCCATCTCACCTCCTCCAGTTTGTGAAGGAAATCACTTACCTTGTTTCTTGTGAGCTTCATTATTTTGTGTACCAAGAAAAGACCGTCCTGTGTTTTCTGACCACCTTGTAGATTCACGTTCTGCCTTGAGCCATGCGTTTCACATGGTTCTCCAAATCTTCAGGGCTCTTCTCCGCAGCCCTGTCTATGAAGTGTCAGACAGAGTGCTCTGTCCACACAAGCCTGTCCTGTGCACTCTGGTCTGCTCCCTGGGTGGTCCCCCTGTCCACCTTTCTCCCAGGTCTGCACAGTTAATTTCCATAGCTTTAAGAAAATGCTGCTGTCTGTTAAACCAACTCCCCCACCTGTTCCCTCTTTTTCAGTATGAGTTTACCTATTTTTGGCTTCTTTAAGTATCGGAAATATACACTCGGTTTGTCAATTAAAAAAAAGGAACTGAGGTTTTCATTGAGAATGCATTAAAAATATAGGTCAGTTTGGGAGAATGGATATCTTTACCATAATGAATCTCCAGTGCATAAATGCAATGTGTCTGTATTTATTCAGGTCTTCTTAAAGTCTGTTAATACAGTTTTAAAATTTTCCAGCTAGGTGTATGGCTCATATTTATTTTTAGATTTGACTTTTCATGTTACTGTAAACATCAATTTTTTGAACTTTACATGTGGGTCATTGATTTTTTTGTGAAAATTATTAATCTGTTAAACTCTCTTATAAAGTATAATAATTTAACTGTTGATCGTTTTGAAATTTCTGCCCCTGCCATTTTAACATGCCAGTAAATATCTATATATGTTGTCCCTATTGTTTCTTTTTAACCCTTACCCCACTTATCTCTCAGATAACCAGTAAAATGCAAAATAAACTTTCCTGGAAATCAAGAAGTTTTAAGGAAGATTGCTATAGGTTTTTTGAGATATCTTTTCAGGCTAGAGAATCCTATTACTGATTTGATAAAGAATTATTTTTTTAAATCATGAGTGGATGTTGGATTTTATGAGGGAGTTTTCCTATATCATTTGAGCTAAATCTTATAATTAAACTGTTAATGTGGTGAGTTATATCATTTAGTTTAATCATGAAAAAATAAAAGCCTGCCATTCTGGTTGTAAAATTT